>LOEQ01001862.1:398775-412569 GCA_001685075.1 Bramus lutescens
CACACACACACACACACACACACACACACCATGAAGTTAGACCTCACAGTAAACATGGGAACTTGCCCCAAGCCCTACACTTGCTCCTTGCAGTGTCCTGAATATTCTTTACAGTAGCAGAACCCATAGTGACACACATGGGCTCTTTCTCACAGTCTGTTCCAAAGTGCATTCCCTACCCTGACTTGACCAGAATACCTATTACCCTGTTGTTGTGGTTGGAGCATTAATGTCCCCAAAGGCTACTGTGTTTGGACACTTGGCCCCCAATGGGACTGTCTGGAGAGGTGGCAGGAATTTTAGGAGGTGGGGTCTAGTTGGAGGAGTTGGTCATGGGAGGCTGGGTTTACGTAGGGAAGGTTTTGTGGGTTATAATCCAGCCACCGTTCTGGCTCATCTCTTTGCTCCCTGGTCTGCTGGAATGAGTGAGCACATTCCCATTCCCACCACAGAGCCAAAGCCTCCGCAACAGAGTGCACCTCTCACATGCCTAACCCAAATAAGACCTCTGCTCGGTAAACTGTTCCCTGTGGGCATTTGTCACCGTGATAAGACAAGTAACACGCTTGTTCATCACCTCAAATCCCATCTGACAGTCTAAGGAAGCAGTCAAGGCTCAGGGACACTGAGAACTCCCCAAGGCCACCATGTTAGTTAGAGAGGATAGGAGCCATACTGTCCAGTGTTACTCAGGCTGGGCTGCCTGGCCCCAGCATTTTTCTTAATTAATGCTTCTCCTGGGAGACATATTCTATCCACCCATGATTTTCGTCCCTTACAAGGAAGATTTTAGAAGGATTCCCAGAGTCTCAGCAATGGGATAGCACAGTTTCAAAATCTAGACATTTCTAGACTTCTGAGTGTTGGAGTCTAAAGTGTCTGAACTCAAAGTATTCACACGCTTGGATCCCACGACCAGAGCCTCATTCAGAACCAGCTTCTAAAGGAACTTTGTGTTTCCTTATTTTCAAAAGCTTTCATGTGCTAGACTGTCTTGCTAGTCAAATGCTCTTTCTGTAAAAATATTTTTTGTAATAGCTAAAATTTTTAGAGAAAAATTGGGGGAGGTAGCAGAGAAACAGGGACTAGCTATATAATAACTAGTTACCTCCATGTCCTCTTGGCACTCACTATGCAGCCCCTTTCGGACATAACTCACAACCCAGTCCCTTAGCTTCCTGGAGGCATGGATCATTCTGTATTTACTCTATAAAAACGACCAACAAAAAGGAAAAGAAACATTTTCTCAGAACTGATGTAAACTCATATCGGGTGGACTAGTAGTACTCAGCTCAGGGACACAAGTATTTCTAAAATCCTCCTTATTTATAAGACCAAAGTCTTTGTCCTTTGTACAGAAATGCCTAGTTGGGCACAGTACATGGCTCAGTTGGCAAAGTACTCGCCTAGCATATATAAAGTTCTAGGTTCAATTCCTAGCATAGTATAAACCAAGTTTTGTGGCACACCGGCAACCTCAGCCCTAGTGAGGTAGAGGCAGAGCTATCAGAAGTTCAAGGTCATTCTCAGTTTGTAGTTCAAGATCAGTTAGTTCAAAGCCAGCCTGGACAACATGAGAACTTGTGTCAAAAAAAATAATTAAAATTTTTAGCTTAAAAGAAGGAAGGGAGAGAGGAGGGAGGGAGGGAGGAAAGGAGGGNAGCAGGCAGGCAGGCCTGGTAGGTTGTGGACTACTTTAGGAGGATGGCTGACTACAGAAGAAGCACACTGTGTGTTTGGGAAAGGAAGGATACCAAGTAGATGTGCCATAGGCACCAACTCTGTCTAGAGTCCTTAATTCCTCCATTTCCCATATTACAAGACTTTAGAAGGACCGAACCATGTAGCAACAAAAGGTGGCCATTCTCATGAGATCTCATTATTTCTTGGTGTATTTCCAGTCCATTGGGAAATCTTTCCATACATGAGACTCAAAGTCCCACTGATACTGCCTCTGTCTCAGAAGTGTGCTATGTAGACTCTCCTTAATCTATTAAGGTCCTCTTTTGTTTCTCCTAAACACTATGAAATGCCAGGATTAGGCCAGATATGTGAGAAGCTGACCTAGTTAGCTATAACTGTCATCTTGACACAGGCTACGGTCCTCTGAGAAGGGAGTCCCAGTTTATGTAAGTGAGCCCAGCACCCTTTGAGACACCATCCCCAGGCAAGTAGCCCTGAACAGCCTAAGAAAGCTACCTAGAAATGAACTTCAGTAAGCCAGCAACGTCCGTAAACAGTTTCTACTCAGCTTCTGACTTCCTCAACGATGGACTGTGACCTAGAAGTGTGACTTATCTTTCCTCCCTAAGTTACTTTTTGTTACTGTGTTTTATCACAGCAAAAGAAACAGTATCAGTGAGCAGGATGTGGTTCTAACATCCAGGAAGCAGCTATGTCTCGTGGTTAAAGGACCCTGTGAGCAAGTCCTTAAACAAGGGGAACAATGTTGTCCTATGGCTGTCTAGGTGGGAGGAAAAAGTTCCCTTTCTGAAATTATTGAAAGTGCACATAAAAAGCAGGAGTTTGCCCTGATTCCTACCAAGTGTTGCTTGCCGAGGATGCGAAGGAGAGCCACTTCTGGGATTCAATAAAGTTCCTTCAATAAATATTTATGTAGCGGCAAGGATCTCCAAGGTAGGGGACTTAGAGTTAAAAAAGCAAATGACAACACAGAAGTAAAGCTACACCAGCCAAAAACAAGAGTGACAGCAAGTTACACAATGGAGTATAAACTAAACATGGGCCAAGAACTCGTGGTATTTTCAAAGTTAGTACATGTCACCAGAGAATCATGGTCCCTGTTCCTAAAAGGCTTATGTCCTCACAGAGAGATTAGACCCATAAACACGAGGCCCCAGAAATGTTAAAACGTAATTACTACTATACGTGAGTTACAGAGGGAATCCATGCATCAAAGTAAGGAAACATTAAATCATTTAGCCCTAAGATTTGCCTGGAAGGGGTGAGCCATTAGCTGGTTTTCCTTAACACTATAATTTAGATAGAAGTGGTTATGAATTCTCCTCCCTATTTGCACAAAACATTGTTAGTGGAAAAGATAAACAAAAGTAGCCAATTAAACTAAGATTCAGAGAGACATGAAAGAAGAGAAAAAAACTAAAATTAGGGTGACCTGGGGCCCCACTACCTCTGTACAGATACTGTCTCTCTTAATGTTCTCACCACCCAGTAGTATCCACTCAGATGTCCTGTTTAGTTGGTTTTCTCATTACTGTGACTCAAAGTCTAACAGGAAGCAACTCAAGGAAGAAGGGTTTATCGCTAATGGTTTGAGAGGACAACCTCTTGCCATGGGGAAGGTACAACAACAGAGGATGAGGAAACCGGGAAAGACCAATGCTGGTGCTCAGCTTGCTTTCTCATGCTTTTTAATTTTTATTCAGTCCAGGACCCCAACCTACGAACTGGAGCCTCTTACACTCTTGGTGGATCTTCCCTCTTCATTTCAACCTCTCTGGCCCTCACAGACACACCCAGAGGTGTGTCTCCTAGGTGACTCCAAGTTCAGTCAAGTTGACAGTAAACAGTGTCAAACCTACCCTCCATGGCTGGTGTCCACCTATGTCACCATGTAGGAACAAAATGTCACAGGATGTCAGGTAAGAAACCTGCTCTCCTGGAACTTTCCATGGAACAAATTACATTTTGTCACCTCACTGTATGGGCTCAAAAAGATCCGAACCTACAACCACGCAAGTCCTTCCTGCACTGGAGTTCACACTGTGCAGAGTTAAGGTATGAGCTACATAGGTGTGTATGCTTCAAGATTCAAAAGCTTCTGATAACCCTCACCGAATGGACAAAAGTGAATGGAACTCACAAAGCACTCTGGAGACAGCAGCGTTGTCCATCTGACAGCTTCCTATTCTGTTTCTACTGTACACTCGAGGCTAGAAACCTTTACTTTCCCTCCAAACCTCCCATGGGGCTACATCCTCAGACCACACCCTACCTCCAGGTGACCACGAAGTTCTCCATCATCCACTAAAGTTTCCATGGCATGAAGGGATGAAAGGAACTCATTTTAACTATTTCCTATCACAAACTGTTAAGACATTTCCCCACCCTTACTTTTGAAAGGAGGACAAAATACACTCACTGAAAAGCAGTCTTATAAAAGACTATCCTATTCATGCTTGAAACATCCCCCTAAACAGCCTGACACAAAACATGAGACTATTTCATTTACCAAATACGCATGCACTTGTTTCATGTCCCTCTGAGCATTTTCATACCCAGCCCAACTAGCATCGGAAGCTGCAAGTTCGACTCAGCTTTACAGCTTTTCTTGTCCATGTCAGGGAACTCAGGAGAGCCCACATAAAAGAACATCAAAACTGACCTCGGGTGCCTTGAAGGTTAAACAATCACCACAAACACTTTTTGTCACAGGGACTCACTTCAGTAGAAGCACTCCACTGTTAGCTGCTGGCCACCTCTGATACCCTGGCCTCAGTCTCTCACAGAATGGTCTAGTCCACAATAAGAGGTTAAGACCATGAGCACTTGGAGACAGGAACAAAGGTGAGTGACACAGACATGTAAAGGGACACTGGTTGCCTGGGCAGGCATCAAGTCAGCAGCTATCTGAGCAGGATTTGCCAGCTTTGCCTAGAGCACTGGCCCACAAAGCATCACCATCTGAGACCTTACTGGAAGTATGTCTTCAGACCCTGCCACAGACCCATCTGATGAGAGACTCTAGGGTTGGGGCCCAGCAATTTGCATTTTAACAAGTCCTTCAGGAGATACCGATACATGCTTATAGAATACTGTCCTTCCATGCAAAAAGCCGCCACCATCCTACTCAGAACAACTGCCACTGCCCACCAGAGACCCTCAGGGTCCAGTCTGTTAATGTTTTCTCACAGAAGCAGAGTGTAGAGATGGTCATCAGACCTCACAGGAGATTTCTGCCACCCCTTCCTGTACCTACTTCCACCCAGATGCATATAATTCTGTCCCAGATGCCCATGGTCTAGGGGTCTTGAGAAAACATTGGCTATATAGAGGGCAGAAGGTTAACTGAAGGGGGGATTCCATCTGTACAGCTAAAGGTAAGTCATCATCCATGCTGGGGTGAGACTTCTATGTGGTTTACCTGCTTTGAGGTCACCCACATTCCCATGAGTAACCCTTCATGCATGCTCCATAAGTAAGTCCAATTACTCGTCAGTTCACCAACCTAGATTTGGGTGGAATCCTGTCATTAATGCCCCATCTGGGCTAAGTATCTGTTTGTTCATGTGAAAGTAGTTGTAGTATCATTCAGTGTGGAGAACCCCATGGGCCAGTAGTAGAGAAAGTTCTCTTCTATAGCCCCACAGCACAGGATATAGAGCTTGGTCAAAACCACAACAAGAACATCCAAATTCTCCAATAAGCAAAGGAAGTACAGCTGAAAGCCCCATACCAGCCAACTATCTGTCTTAGGATCCAGTTCTGGACCTGTAATTCTGGAAACTATCCTGGTGTTCGAAGTGTTTACATGTTCAGAAAACATTGCTGAACACCACCAAGATGACATTGAAGGCACCAACCCCTTCAGACGCGAGCATCGCCAGAAACCACCCATCACAGGACTTTAACCAGTTCACTCCATCTCCTCTACCCACTTAGCAAATGTTTTTTGTTCAATTTCCCACATCAACTGCATGGCACCCCTGCTGCAGGGTGCTGCTGGGAGGAGATGCCACCCACATTCTACCCACGGGCAACAGATGCCTCCCTGGGCCAGGGCCCCTCACACAGGTGCTTCCACAGAACCAATCATCTCTGCATGCTGGTGGGTTTCGGAACATAAGCACAAAACCGTGGGCACTGCTTCTAGGTTTTCCAGAACACACAGATAATGCCTCAGAGAAAAGTCAATGCAGAAGACAAAACTTCCTGCACCATGCTTTAGCCAGCATGCAAAAATAAGGAAGATTTAAAAGAAGCCTTTTTCTGTCTGTTCCAAATTCTATTTCTCAATTTAAAATCCATCAAGGAAGCCAGGCACAGTAGCCGGTACTTGTGATTCCAACTCTTGGGAGGCTAAGACAGTAGCATCACTATGAGTTGAAGGCCAGGCTAGGCTACAACAGTGAGTTCTAGGCCACCTGGGCTGCAGTGTGGATGATGCTATCTCAAAAGAAAACAATATGTAAGAGGGTGTGGGTTTCTCAGTACCTTTGTTTTAGGTTCATTCTTGGTTGATTCTAAAATTCTTTCACAATGCAGGTTAAGGGGCTGGGGGTGACTCAGCGGATAAAGCAGTGCTTTCTGCTTAGCATGCAGACCTCAGCTCTGATCCCCACCCCCACATGCTAATGCAGCAGCACACAACTGCAGCTCCCAGAGGCAGCAGAAACAGGCAGGTGCTTGGGGTTCCATGACCAGTCACTCTCACCGAAGGGATGGGTTTCAGGTTCAGTGAACAGTGACAGACCCTATCTCAAAGTCTAAGGTGGCGGAAACTGAGTGGACCCCTGCCATCCACCTCTTGCCATGTGCACAGACACACACAGACACATACAAAAATTCACTATATGTTCTGAAATAATACATAATATTAATATAAATTTATAATGTCATACATGTCTGTATTAGGATGCAGTGTTATGAAATATTTATATACTTGAATATACCCACGTAACATAGCATTCAATTTTCCCCTGGATATTGTACTGCACATACATACACAGACAGAGTAGAAACCACAAGCTGCCGTTCAGAATTAAATCCACCTCTATGTGTCTGTTAAAGCATGTCACCCCATAGAACAGTGGTTCTCAACCTCCCTAAGGCTGTGACCCTTTAATACAGTTCCTCCTGTTGTAATGACCCCCAACCATAAAATTATTTCATTGTTACTTTATAACTGTAATTTTGATATTGTTAGAAACCGTAATGCAAAAAAATATCTGATAAGCAGGATACCTGATATGTGACCCCTACATTCAACCCCCAGGTTGAGAACCATAGCTATAGAACCACATAGAGGACAAGTGCATAGATCCGCTCTAACAGCCACAGGAAGTACACCTCTGTCTTCCGTAGTAGCCAGGGCCACCCTGACTGCTCAGACTCCCTCCCAGGGAGAAGACAGAGCTGTGGGCCCTGCTCAGCTCCGAACTGTCCAGGCCAGGGATTTTGAAGCCCTCTGTTTCACTCTGGGCTTCACGACAGTGTCAGGCCTGCCTCCAGGGAGGGGTCTGCTGGGGCCTCTGCAGTGAATCAGCTCCATTCCAGGAATTCAATTAACAGGCTTTGCCTCAAGGGTTGGTGCTGGCAGACTTCACACAACATCCTCCAGCCATGCCAAGCCATCCTGACCTCCTACTCCATCTCACTCTCTCAACCAGTGCAGGCTGGGCAGGAATAGGCCCCATGTTTACAGCTGTTCTTCCCGCAGCAGCCATAGCTGTCCACCCAGATCCCAAGGCCCCTTCTCTGAAGCTTCAGACTAGAGGTTTCCAAAGACATCAGAAACCTGGACAAACAGCCTGAGAGAATGTTAAATATGAGGGAACACTGCACTAGAGAATGTTCTAGAATCAGATTCCTTTCTCTACTTTCCCTGAAGTTTTAGGGTTTAGCGCTAATCAGTCCCACAGAGGAAAGTCAAAGAAACTGTGAACTCAGCCTGAGGAAGGAGCTCAGAGCTATGTGTGTCCATCAGGGGCTCTCATACTCAGCCACATCCCAACCCTTGGGTGGAATTTACCTTTAAAATTTTACCTTTAAAAAGAAAGGCATATTCATATTTTATAAAGAAATATTTTAAAATGATAAATTCTTTCAAATAACATTTCTATTGAAATACTGTAACAGCAACAACAGAATAGCTTCAGAAAAACGGAGCCAAGTCTTGTGAGCACAGGTGAGCTGTAAACTGGACCCATGATGAAGCAGATGGTTTCTAATGCCTCCAGAATGATTGAAGACGTGAGGGTCAAGCCTCAGGACACTTCAAGGACCATCAACAACAGAGGGAGAAGTCTGGATACCCTTAAAGGACAGCCATAGCAGGCATCACAGGAAGTACTTCCAAGCAGAGCTGGGGTTTCATGGCACACCCACAAGACAGCATCTTCATGGACTTGGAACAAAACCTCAGGGATGTATAGTCACCAACCTGAATCTTGAATTGCCGAGCATCCCGAAGTTGTGACATAGCAAGGTGACGTTACAGTTGTTATGGGGAACCCATAAGACAGGGAAGGGAGCCCATGTGCTATCATTTAGATAGAAAATGCCACTACCAATTCCAATCCTCCCCCAACACACACACAATGCACGCTCATGTGTTGGAACACTGGGTCCCAGTTAGTGACATTGGTTGTTCGGAAGGCTGTGGAACCTTTAGGATGTGGGATTGCACAGGGGAAGTGGGTCACCAGAAGGCAGGTCTCGTGGGTTACAGGCAGGTCCCATCTCTGCCCTGGTCTCTGGCTTTCTGATCCACAAGATGTAAGCAGGCTGTGTTGCCTCAGACCTGCATGTCTCCCCAGCAGGATGGACTGCATCCTCTGGGCTACAAGCTAAATCAGCCTCTCCTCCCTTAACTTGTATGGCATCTTGCCATAACAACAAGAAAAGTAATGAATAGACACCATAATACTCTAATAACCAAGGAACCATAGGTGGGCGTGTCGTTTACTCGGCTCAGTGTTGTAACAAAACACCTGACATCAAAAACTGAAGGGAGGAAAGGTCTGTTCTAGCTCACAGTTCAAGCACAAGATCCATCATGGAAGGGAAGGCATCACGGCAGGAGCTTGAGGCAGCTGGCCATGTCACAGGTACCATGAGGGAAAAAAGAGATGAATCCTGGTGCACAGTTAATGTTCTCTTTTCATTTGCTCCAAGACCCCAGCCCACAGGGCTACCCGCATTTAGGGTGATTCTTCTAACTTCACCCAATCAAGAAAGCCCCTCACAGAGGTTTGTCTCCTGGGTGATTCTTGATCCTGCTGAGCTGACCATCAATATTGACCATAACAGTGAGGTTCACAGTACCTAGTCATAACTTCTCTGTAAAGACATATAAAGTACAAAGTGATGTTGATATTTGGATGTTGTTATATAATTGCTGTTGCCTTACTTCAGCAAACATCATTCATCTATGTCTTGAAAGCTTCCCCTTCATATGGTCCTAAAGCAAACTGATCTTCTGTGTGCCATAGCATACAGCTGTATGTCTGTATAAATATATATACAGACTTGTTTGTCCAAATACCGACTCCCATGATGAAAGCATTAAAACCTGAGAGCTTTGGAAGGTAATTGGATCAGGATAGAGCCTGTATTAGTGGGCTTAATGACTCCTAAGATTAAAAAAAGGGGGGACTTCATGGAGAGATGGCTTAACACTTAAGAGCTCAGATGTTCTTAAAGAGGACCCTAGTTTGGTTCCCAGCACCCATGTTAAGTGACTCACTACTGCCTATAACTTTCAGCTTCATGAGGATCTGATGCCCCTCTTCTGGCCTCCACAGGCAATTGCACTCATGTGCACATACCCTTCCCCCCCACATATATACACAAAATTAAAAAATGTAAAGGACACTTGATTGACCCTTCCACCATGTGAAGCCACAGCAAACAGGTGCTATCTATGAACCAGGGAACAGCAATCATCAGACACCAAATCTGTAGGTCCCTTGACTTTGAACTAGAAATCCTGCAGAAAGCTGAGAAATCAATTGTTTCATAGACTGCCCAGTCCATGATGCTTTGACAAGCAGTCTAAAAGGACCAGGTCTGGACAGAAAGATCCCATGTAGACCACAGCAACAAATGCACTTCTCTCCCAATGTATCCCATCACCAGTTCTGACCTCTCTGCAAACCCCACACTCACACCCGCCAACTGACCACAGCAGCTGTGCTCACCCTCCCCCCACATCCCCACCTCACTTCCTTCCTTCTCCAGCTGCAAGGCTGGAAACACCACACCTGCCACAGACCTAGGGTTACCCCTTCCTCCTCTTCCTTCTCAGCCTGCATCTAAAACATGGGCCATCCTGCTGGCTAGAGGCAGGGCACCCCCGGAGTTCTGATGCTCCACAGGGGCTGCACAGTACAGACTGCAGCAGAGTTCAGCTGCTTCCTTGCTGCCCCCTACCTGGCTCCAGTCTAGACTCAACCCAGCAGCCACAGAAGCTTTCTATAAGGAAAAATATCAGAAGATACTATCTCTCAACTCAACTCAAAGCTCTGAAACGATCCCCTGATGGCTGGCGGCATGCAACCCAGTCCTGAGGTAGTTCTCCAGATCCTGCATCAGTCCCAGCCTCTCAGCTTCCCTTCTGTTTCCTGTCCTCCCACTCTCTGCTCCAGCTCTGGGTCCCCCACACTCTGGTGCTGTCCTCTGTCTGCCAGCCCCTGACCCTTCCAAGGCTGCTCACTTGCCAATGTTTAAAGGTGCCCCTTCGAGTAATGAGCTTGGACAGCGCAGCTCCTTCCTTCATTCAATCCCTTACCCTTCTCATAGTGTGCTTCCATGTATTTATGGCTTTCTAAAGCCCATGAAGACAGTAAGTAGCTTAATGAAGCCTTGAGCCTCCCCAAACACCCATGAGGAAAGCAGCTGGGCCAGCTCAGGGTTCTGTTCCACCTGGACAGACAAGTTTGCCAGAATGGAGGCTCTGCCAGAAGAAGCCATGTGTGAGTCACAGGCTGTGAGCAGCAGCCCTTGTTTGGGAGGGTCCAGAAGGCCTTTCTGCACTGAAACCTCTACCCTGACAGTCGGCTGGAATGACTGACCCTGCAGAAGCAGCAGCGGACCTGTGACCAGAGCCTCCAATGGAGGTGGGCAGGATGTAGTAGAACCTTCACAGCCATTGATTGACAGCCATGTAGGCACAGATTGATAACCCCTCCATGCCTGTTAGACAATGATAAACAAGCATGGCAGTCCAACCCCACATGGGTCCAGGCATCTAATACATAACTATGTAAATATACTTTATACTGATGAACTGTGCAAGTAGTAAATCTTAGGGGTCTAGGAAAGATAACTCCAGGGTTAAGAGCACTAGTTGCTCTTCCAAAGGACCCAAGTTCAATTCCCAGCTCACAACAATTGGCAGCTCACAACTGTCTATAACTCCATTCTCAGGGAATCTGATGTTCTCTCCTGGCCTCCAAAAGCATTGCATGCAAATGGTGCATAGACACACGTGCCAACAACACATAAAATAAAGAAAAGCCCCTTTTTAAAATAGTAAATTTTAACCAAATGTGGTGATGCATGCCTGGATCAAGAGTTCCAGGCCAGCCTGAGCTGCCCTTTCCCAAAACAAAGGAAACAAACAACAAAAAAAGGTAATTGTTAAATGTGTATTTTATGGCAATGCAAAAAAAGCTTTTCTTCCCCTAACTGTCAAATAGTTTTAAAATCTCTCTTAGGATAGCTGGTGGACAAGCAAGAAAACACCTGCATTTGTCTTTGCCTCCTGCTGTGACCTCACTATTTCACTAAATGAGTCCTAAGTGCACACAGCCCCAGGCTGCATTTGTATATGGAAAGCAGATAGCATTAAACAGGGAAGGACTTCTGCTGGTGTGTGTGTTTGTGTGCTTACTAAATTGTCTAGTGAACATAAGAGATGGAAACCAGAATGCAGAATGACTACAGTTGAAGATAATTTCTGTCCAGAGGAGACCGAACCCCCCACTACCCTCAGGATATGGCCATGAGACCAACAGTAGCCCTGCAAAATGTTGTCTCTAAACTGAAAAAAGATTTTTGTCAAAAAAAAACATGGAAAGCAGTGGCTGAAATCTGGCGGGGAAGGCCTCTTAGCATCTAAGACCCTGAGAGAAACAGATGGCTGGAGTCAAGAGTGAATCTCATCCCTTCATGGAGCCAGGGCTTGTGCATGCTTCTGCAATGCAAATCAGCCAAAGGGGAGGACCATCCCTTAGAAGACAGTGAGATGGGGAGGAGGTGGCTGGGCAGAAAAGGAAGCTTTTAGTCCCTGAAAGAAAACATGTCACACAGCTCTGAAGCCAGTGGCCCCTACTGATATGTGTGCCAACTGAGAAAGTGGGACACTGTGATGACTGATCTTGCCAACTTGAAGTGAATACTCACTTTGGGAACACACATGTGGGCATGTCTGTTAAGGGGATGCTTAATTAACTGAGGTGGGAAGACCCTCTGAACCTGTGTGTGCCACCATCCCGTGGCCTGGGGCCCTGCACTGAATGAAAAGGAGAGAGCCAGCCAAGAACAAGCATCCATTTCTGTACCCTGACTGTGGATGCATTGTCACCAGCCAGTTCCTTCTCCAGCTGCCACTTCTTCCCCTCCATGATGTACCTTGCTCCTCAACTAGAAGCCAAAATAAGCCCCTCCTCCCTTCTGGTGTCCCATATTAGGTATCTTGTCCCATCTATGGGTAACTAACATAGATGGCAGAGACAGACTTTGGGGCCAAAGCAGAGGGCATGAAAGAATAGGGAAGGAATGGAAGCACAGGGCCGAACTGATGAAGCACCTTCCTTTCTCCAGGACAACTTCAGAGGAACTCCTGCTCAGGAGAGCCTGAAAATCCAGGCCCATGAGGTGTCTCCTGTCCACAGCTTCAAAGGCCCTGACCTATGAGACTAGTTCCATAAGTAACACGTGAATGAAGGAGAGAGATGCATCCCTAACCTCATCTAATTCCTTCTCTGCCTTCCTGTTTGCTTTGTTCTCGTGCCATGGCATCTTCCAGTCACTGAGCCAAGCAGACCCAGACCCAAGAAATGGAAACCTCCTTCCATTCTTCGTGCACCATGTATGTCGGGAATATATCTGATTAGAAACTGTCTAACTCTGTTGTAAGAGGAAGAGGACCCTGTCCCAGGTTTTAGAGAGTGTATACATAGCCCAGTACAGTGGGAGTCCGATGTTGCTAGGTGTTTTGCTTGGAAAGGAGTATGTGTGCACAGTGCACACAGGTCAGGGAGGAGAGATGCCAAGTGCACTGTTAGAAGAGAGCTCTGCATAGCTCCAGTCAAGCAGAGTCCGAAGCTATCCAAGTTTATCCCTGGGCTTGCAGCCTCAGTGGGAGCCAGTCTCAGGGCCTTACTGAGTCCTCTGCCACAGTTGCTCTACATCATACAGACTTCTCTATCATTCCACATGGAATCAGTAGAACTTGCTAAACTCATTTTACACCCTTTGGCCAATGTTTCTTCACTCACCACCACCCTCGTGACCCCAGCAAACATCATCCTCTCTGCTTGTATGAGCTTTAGATTCCATATATAAGCAAGATCGCACAGTGTTATCTGTCAGAACCTGGCTTGTTGCATCAGCATGATGTCCTCCAGGTTCATCCATACCATAAAAATTGACAGGATTTTGTTCTATTTAAGACTGAACAGATTCTCACTGCACATATAGATCACATTTTCTTTATTCACTGTCCCATTCTTTTTTGGTTGGTTGGTTGGGTTTGTTTGTTTTTTTGTTTTTTCAAGGCAGGGTTTCTCTGTAGCTTTGGAGACGGTCCTGGAACTCACTTTATAGACCAGACTGTCCTCAAACTTATGGAGATCCACCTGTCTCTGCCTACAAGTGCTTGAAATTAAACATGTATGCTGCCACCGCCTGGCTCACTGTTCTATTTTTAAAGACCTAGGTTGTCTCTGTATTAGGTTATTGTTACTAGCACACAGCATGTTAGCATTACTGTGCTGTATACTTGAATTTTGCTTAAAGAGACCTTAAGAGCCGGGTGGTGGTGGCTCATGCCTTTAATCCCAGCACTCGGGAGGCAGAGGCAGGCAG
>LOEQ01001862.1:415721-449082 GCA_001685075.1 Bramus lutescens
AGATCTCCTGAGTAAATTGAGAGCATGGGGACCATGGGAGAGGGTTGAAGGGGATGGGAGAAGGGAGGGAAGCAGAAAAAAAACGCATAGCTCAATAAAATCAATAAAAAAGATGTTTTCCCATTGCCTTATCCATTCCACCATAAGTTGGTATCAAGGGGATGCCTAAGAAACAGCAAGAGGTATTAAGTCAAATGCTATAAACTTGCCAGAGACCCAGAGACCATACCAACAGAGCATGCTTCTTCCTTATTTACCCTGATTTCAACAACGTCACTCGATACCAGCAGATCAGTCCTGCCATCTGGGGTTCACTTCCTAATTAAAAATGGATGCCAAGGAATGAATGAAGAACAGATAGGGCAGAGCCTCCTGGATCCTTTAGCTCGAGTATTTTAGTTTCTTCATCCTTTAACTTCAGGCTTAAATCTCTGTACGATTTTTTTTTTCAGAGCATTCAGTGGGGACAGAAAAGGTCAGTCCAGCGACTCAAGAGAATTCCAGCCTCTATTTACCTACCTAAGGGACATAGTTGGTATCCTTGACTGCACTGGAACACTTGAATCACATTCACTGGCACATACACCATCGAGAAATTGAGGGAAGAAAGGAAGCACATATTCAAGCTAAAGACCAATCCAACTTGAAGAAGGCCATTAGTCAAAGCCAATTTTGGTAAGGTTTGAATAAACAGACTACACTAAAATAGCCTGAAGTCACAAGTGCAACTGAAGACCTTCAGCCAGGATAGCTGTCCAGTGGAGGGCCTGGAGGATCCGCCTACAGTACCAGCTCCTGCTGGAGGGAGCACTTCTAGCTCAATGTCATGCAGGGGAAAGGCTTTCAGGAACAAAACCCACAGGCACAAAGGAGGTGTGAGATGTGGCCCCTGAGACAAGGTCAACAAGACAGGGCAGGAACACGCCCTTTTGTCCTCTCCTGGAACTTTGTCATCTTTTATCCCGGCAGTGAGGGCATTATATCCTACTTAAGAACCTGAGGGCCAGAGAGATGGTTCAATCGGCAAAGCACTCACCTCAAAAGCATGAGGACCTGAGTTTGGGTCCCCAATCTTATATGAAAAGCCAGGCACCTGCCAAGGAGTGGTATATCTGAGTCATATAGTAAATTTCATTTTTAGATTTTTGAGAATTTTCTACCTGGATTTTCAGAGTAGCTGTAGCAACGAGCAATCCCACCAACAGTGAGTGAGGGCTCCCTTTATCCACATGTTCTCCAGCATTCATTTTTAATGGTTTTGTTGATTTTTTTCATTCTAGCTGGGGTGAAATGAACCCTCAAAGTTGTTTTATTTTGCAATTCCCTAATTATTAAGGCTGATGAGCACTTAAGAGGTATTTCTTAGACAATTTTATTTCTTCTTTTGAGACCTCTGTTTAGATTCCCTAGGCTATTTTTTAATTGGGTCATTTGTTTCCTTGACTCTTNTGCCAAGGAGTGGTATATCTGAGTCATATAGTAAATTTCATTTTTAGATTTTTGAGAATTTTCTACCTGGATTTTCAGAGTAGCTGTAGCAACGAGCAATCCCACCAACAGTGAGTGAGGGCTTCCTTTATCCACATGTTCTCCAGCATTCATTTTTGACGGTTTTGTTGATTTTTCTCATTCTAGCTGGGGTGAAATGAACCCTCAAAGTTGTTTTATTTTGCATTTCCCTAATTATTAAGGATGATGAGCACTTAGGAGGTATTTCTTAGACAATTTTATTTCTTCTTTTGAGACCTTTGTTTAGATTCCCTAGGCTATTTTTTAATTGGGTCATTTGTTTCCTTGACTCTTTGTTCTTTGAGCTCTGTATGTTAATGTTCTGTCAGATATATAGCTGACAAGGATTTTCTCCTCTTCTGGGGGTTTCTTCTTTGATTGTTTCCTAGGCTGTAGAGAACTTTTCAGTTTTATGAGTTCCCACTTGTCAGTTGTTGGCCTTAATGCTTGGGCAAATGATGTTCTCACATATATCAGAAAACACTGAATTGTTTTCTTGGTATTTTCCTTGTCAATTTTGGTGAAAAGATTGTAAAACCAGTTATCTATCTTCCTCTTTTTGAAATTAAAGTTTATATAAAGTAAAAGAAAAAAAAGAAAAGCCAGGCACAATAGCACTGGAGAGATGGGGAACCAGAGGATCCCTGGAACTGGCTGAACAGCTGGTCTAGCCAAATCAGTGAGCACCTGGTTCACTGAAAGAGCCTGTCCTACTTGGCTTTAATTATCAACCTGACACAGCCTGGAGTCATAGAGGAAAGCACTGATTGAGGAGTTTCCATCTATGGGATACTGAATTATTAATTATGTCACAGGTCACAGCCAACTGTGGGTAGTACCATCCCTAGGCGGCTGGTCCTCCACTGTACAAGAAAACTGACCAATTAATAGCCTTGTGAGCCAGTAAGCAGCATTCTTCCATCTTGCCTGAGCTCAAACCCTGACTTCCCTCAAGTCAGGGAAAGCTGAATAAAATCCTTTTCTCCCCAGGTTGCTTTTGGTCAGGGTTTTATAATAGCAAATTAAAACTAGAACAAAACTCCTGTCTCAAAAAAAATAGGTGTTGAAGATATGACTTGTGGGTTAAGTGTACATACTGCTATTGCAGAGGACCTGACTTGAGTTCCCAGCACCCATGATGGGCAGCTCACAACCATTTGTTAACTCCATCTCCAGGGACTCCAGCACCTCCGTGCTCTAAGGGCACCTGCACTCACAGCAATATACTCACACAAGGACACATACACATACACAAAATGCAAATTTAAAAAATAAGGTGGAAAGTAATTGAGAAAGATACCCAAAATAGACTTCTAGACTATATATGTGCTCATGTACACATGTGTGAGCATGTGCGTGCACACGCATGCGCGCGCACACACACACACACACACACCCCTGAACACATACACATACACCACATACACACAGAATCCCCAAGACAGCTGGAGGAATGAAAGCCAACATAAATAAAAGTTAACACTATAGAGACATCTGTTGCTGTGGCTGGACAAAGATGCCCAGTGAGAAATGGACTGCGAAGTGTCTGCCCTGCCCTTGAAGCTCCAAGGCCTCTTAGCCTCCGAGTAGAGCGGCAAAGAAACCATTTTCACAGGAACAGAAGCTATGAGTGCACAACTCTGGCTTGAAAAACAAAAACAGATGAAAAGGGTCACAGTTTACAAATGAGGTGGAGGAAGCAGGAGGGACCCAAGTGTGGTGACAGGAACTGAAGAGCAGGGGGCATGTGACTTAACCCTCAAGTGAAACAAGCCCTGAGGCGAGATTTCCCAGACTGGCAGTGGCCTGGGCTGCAGTGGAAAATATGTGGAGCTGGGCATTGCTCAATGGCATAAATTAAAAGGCTAGTTCCTACTGCTGAAGGGAGAGACTGTCAAATCTGGATTATAGTTTTCCTTCCCATAAATCCACAACCATGAAAACCTATGGGAACACAAAATAACATCCAGGGGCCACGGCCCTGCTCACTGTTTTTCTGTGGTAGTTTCTAAGTCCAATTCATCATAAGACTCTGGCTTCTACAGACAAAGTAAAACTACTACAGGAGAGAGTCCAGGGGGACCTTGCTTTCTCAGGGCGCATACCATTGCTCCTGTCTGGAATGCCAGACTTCAAGGTCAAACACAGCAGGAATCCCGCTGCTAAACTCATCTTATGCTATGGATTCCTCCTGAACCTCACTGGGCTGTGCACTGAGTAGCCTATTAGAGGCCATCTTACTTCTTGTCTGGTCTTCTCTGCATGTAAATTCTCCTCTGCTGAGAACACTTGCTCCAATGGCTGTCAACAGTCATCCCCAAGACCTCACAGACACACGGGGTACCCCTTCCAGATGGAATCCAGAGCTTAGAGGCTCCATGCTCACTAGGGAGCTGTACTGCAGTTGCCTCGTGGGCAGGTCCATGACTTGAGAAGGGGTTCCAGTCCTCCTGCTGACTGTCAGCTGCCCTCACAACCTGTTGGTGTCCACCACTTCTTGGCTACACGGCATTCCCAGGCATGGTCCCAGCACAGAGATTTTGCTTTTCAGAAAGCACACAGGAGTATAGTCAGGCTGTGACTTTCAGATTTACCTGTCAGAGGCTACTGCACAGCCCCATGGCTCGCTGTTGTAGAAGCGTCCAGGATACCAGGGACTACAACCTTCACTGATCTTTTGTCACAATTCAGAAGTGTAATGAGATCCAGAACCCAAGTAGGCATTAATAACTCCAGGTTCCACACCAGAAACTAAGGCTTCTCTTAATAAGATGAAAAAGATTGAATCAAGAAAATTTGTTTTACAATCTCATCATATCTCCCCTGTGCCTATACCATCTCTAAAACTGTGAGGTTAAAACAAACAAACAAACAAAAAATACTAAAAAGAGAAAAGTCTTAATACACATATTCTGGAGATTTTCAAAACTTTAATTCCCATCTAGAGCCTGAAGAAGCTCCTTAATCTCTTCGAGCCACAAAAGCCTCCTGAATAGACTTAGGATAGCACTTAGTTCAGACCATTTGTATTTACAGAGCAAGGCCCCAGAAAGGTAGCTGACATACAGCTTAGAGTCTTGATAATGTGTGAGACGATAAAATAAACAAAGCATCTGTCAAACTGGAGAAGGTGCACTATTAACCAACATTTGTTCAGCACCTTTACAGTCAGATATTGGATCAGTGAATACCAGATGGTCCCCTTCCCCCTCCCGATATAAGAAGATAATGGCCTTTATGCCTAAGGACATCATTACTTAATAAGGTGTCCGTTTGCCACTGTGCCAAAACACCTGAGCAGAAGAACTGAGGACTCATTGGGCTTACAGTTTCAGGGAGTTCAGTCTGTAGTCAGCTGGGCCCGACTTTTAGGCTGGGTGAGTAAAATCCAACAGCAGGAAGTGCATGGAGAAGGATGCTGCTCACTTCCGAGCTGCCAGGAAGCAGAGAGGGGCAGGCAGAGTAAGATATACTTTTCCAAGGCCTGCTGGCAAAGCCTCATCTCCTAATCACAGACTATTCAGCTATGAACTTAAGAGAGGACTGAACCATTGAGAAACTTAGAGCCCTCATGCTTCAGTGAACTGGCCAACAGAACACCAACTGGGAACTCGGGCTTTAACACATGAACTTTGGGGTCACAACCAAACCCTATCAGTAGATTAGAAATAAAGTTTAAGGATATAAATGAGGCCAGGCATGGTGACACCGGCTTATAATCACAGCACTTAGTAAGCAGAGGCAGGAAGATAAGTTTGAGGACAGCCTGGACTTCATAGTGAGCCCCTGTCTCAAACTAAATAAACAAAAAGATGAAGGAATCATCTTTCATGACTGTATGTCCATTTGTCTACATTATGTCCTTTATACAAAACAGGATTTAAAGCTAATTATTTTTTTAGATTCAACTCTATCATTTTTTTTCTGGTCGATAAGTTCATAAAAAATGTAAGTGATAGTGAAAATGTGCCACCCTGAACAAGCTCCACGGCTTCAGAGTGGCCATTTCTAACTGTACAGAATGTCACTGAGATGCACAGAGTTTTAGACTGGGCACATGTTTGCGTGGACGCCTTACAGAACTGTATGACGTTTTTGTGAATTTATCACAATAAAGGGGTTTTATTTTAAAAATAACAACAAAGTAAAAACTCAAAATCCACAAGAGCATGTGTGGCTGCTCTGAGGAAATGACCCCACAGCCAGAGCATAAAGGAGCCCTGTAGAATTGGCACATCACAAGGAAATACAGTTTGAAACAGGAGTCCTCCCACATGGAACCTGTGTATACAGCAGGTTCTCCCAAATGCACTTAAGAGCTGTAGGATAGTTTTCTGTACCCACTGGGTCCCCCTTCACAGAAACACTCCTGTCTGAACATCCAGACGTGTCTGCGTGGAGGGTCAGAGGAAACAGGTCTTGTGTGAATTATCTCAGTTGTGCAAAAGCATTGCCATTGACTGAACCCAGGGAAAGGGCCCAGTGGCCTCTATAGCTACTCATACTATGTGCCATCTGATGCTCTGTTGCTTTTTAAGTTCTTTAAGTACCTAGGGCTAAGCACTTCCCCCAGGGATCACAGTCCCAAATACACTACCCAATCTTTCTGTAAGAGGCCTGCATACACAATGCTAAAAAAAAATGTCCTCTGTAAGTCACTTGGACCTAGTTGAGGGCCATCTGGGCTCCCTTGGGACTCTCTCTCTCTGCCTTCCTAGTCCTTATTCTGACCTTCCAACACTGCATTGCTGGACAACAGTAACCCCCTGTTACCCAGACATGGGCAGGCTGCAACCAACCCATTATAGAGGCTGTCCTGATGAAAGACTCTCTGCAAGAACTCCTTCCCAAACACCAGTGTCACAAACAGGCTAAGCCTTTGTAGATGGGGTAATGGTCATTCCAGCTGCATCTGACTAGCGAATCAAGACCAAAAGAGATCAGGAAAAAAATAGAGTTAAGAAGAAAGAGGTGAGGATGGGGGAATATGACTCAGTGGGGAAGAATACACACTGTGCATGCATGAGTAAGTGAGCTCAAATCCCCAGAATGCACATAAAACCCAAGTGTAATAACATACACCTGTAATCCCAGCACCATTGTGGGAGGCAGGGGGATTGCTGAGACTTGCTGGCTATCAGCCAACCTAGTAAAACCATGAGCTCTAGGTTCAGTGAGAAGTGAGAGATCCTACCTCAAGGGAATACAGTGGAGAGCAATAGAACAGGATAGCAGGTATCCTCTAGCCTCTATGTATGGACAAGTACATGACTGCACACACTGGCACGTGCACACACACATGTGCATGGACACACACAACCACATACAAAATGGATGAAAAGATATCAGTATAGCTGGGAGTGGTGGTGCACACCTTTAATCCCAGCACTCACTCAGGAGGCAGAGGCAGGTCGAGGTGTGACATCACGGCTACGCTCTCCACCTCCCAGATGTTTTCTTGGTAGTGATACTGTGGCCAGTGTTTGCTATACAAGACAGCACAAGTCTGGAGTTCAAAGACAAAGGTTCAGGGGAAAAGCAAGGCCTCATCTCTGAACACAATTCAGGATTTGAAGAACAGAAAGTCTTAGAAAAACAGGCCCTAATATTTTAAAATTTTTTGAATCCAGATTACTAGGGTAATGGTACCTTTCTCCTTACATTTTTTAATGCGACTCTCTGAGTAGTATACATAAGAATATGTCCAGCTCTTCCATGGAATCCAGAACAACCTATGCCTTGGTGACCTTCACACCACAGCAGCTACCAATTGTTCTAATGCTCACAGAGCCCCCACGCCCACCCTGGCAGACAACTGGTGTGACCAGCCTGGATGTCTTTCTATGGTGTCCATTTTCCTAACCAGATTTTCAGAGTGAAGCATTTGATCCAATCTCTATTAATATCTTCCTCCAGAATAGTAACACTCCTCCATCAGCTCAAACTTACCCAACATAAATATTATGTGAAGACTTGTCCAAAAATAAATGTATGCAATTAAATGCAAGTATATAATCTTCCTTTAACTAGCTTAATTTATTACAAAATGACTAGCTTTTCCCAAGGCACATGCAGGATGTTCACATGCCCATGTTAATGGTGGCATTGTCACTCTCTACCCTTAAACCTCATGTGGGCTTTCTTTCCCAAACAGGATTGCTGTGGTGAAAACCTGACCAAAAGTAACTTGGGGAGGAAAGGGTTTATTTGGCTTGCATTTCTGTATCACTGTTCATCATCTAAGGAAGGCAGGACAGGAACTCAAGTAGGGCAGGGACATGAAGACAGGAGCTGATACAGAGGCCACGGAGGGGTGCTGCTTACTTGTTTTCTCAGCATGGCTTGCTCAGCCTGCTTTCTTATAGCACCCAAGACCACCAGCCCAGGAATGGTACCACCCACAATGTGCTGGGCCCTTCCCCCATCAACCGCTTATTAAGAAAATGCCCTACAAGCTTACATACAGCCCAAAATTATGGAGGCATTTTCTGAATTGAAGTTCCCTCCTCTCTGATGACTGTAGTTTGTGTTAACATAAAACTAGCCAGCACACTAACCTATTATGAATATTCTTCTGGGGCTGGAGTGATGGTTCAGCAGTTACTTCCAGGGGAATTGAGTTGGGTTTCCAGTACCCATATCAGGGAGTTCACAACTGCCTGCAACTTCTGTTCTAGGGAGTTCTAACACCCTCTTCTGGTCTCAGCAAGTACTTCTTACACACATGTGGTGTGGGAGAATGGTCTGTATTCTGTCAATTATATTTTTAAAAAATGCTGGTTGGCCAGTAGCCAGGCAGGAAGTATAGGTGGGACAATCAGACAGGAAGTAGAGGCAGGTCAAAGAGAATAGGAGAATTCTGGGAAGGAAGAAGCTCATTCCTCTGCAGTCCTGATCCATCCAGAGAAGATGTGACTGTCTGTCTATGTGGCTAACATAGACAAGAATAATGGGCAAATATAAGTTATAAGAGTTAATAAGAAGCCTGAGCTAATGGTCCAATCAGTTTATAGTTAATGTAGACCTCTGTGATTTCTTTTGGACTTAACAATTGCAGGAACTGGGCAGGAAAGAAACCCTGACAACACACATGTACATACTCACATATAAACACACACATACACAAATAAAAAATAAAATAAATATATTTTAGAGCAAACAGTAATAACTGAATAACAGAAATTACCAAAAACTTGATTCTAAAGTTTTAGCAACTGAGGTTTCTCATTTGCCCTGAGCATCCCATCACAAAGCAGATACACTAGCCCTAGCAAAAACAGAGAAGTGAGCTACTGTTCTAACTAGTTTATAGACTGTGCACCTTTTCCTATTTCTTAATACAAAAAGTAGCACAAAATCACTGCCCCTCCAGGAGGGGTGGGGAAGTGTAAATGGTCATATAAAAATTAAGACATACTTCAATTTAATTCATCCTCAGTAGATTATTTGTTTTTAAATTTTGAATATTTCTCATTGACTTATTGTCCCTCAAGAACAAATCTAGACTAATACTAGGCAGAGAAGAAAATTGTTTTCAATAATAAATATATGTACGAAGAAAATGCTACTCTTTTTAAACATTTATCATTTATTGGAGGGAGGGACTCCCACCATAGCACAGGTATGAGGTCAGGGGACAGACAGTTGAATGCTGACATTCAGCTGGTTTCCTCCACTTTTCCATTTTATTCAGCCTGGAATCCCCATTCAAAGTGGCTTTTCCCTGCACAGTTCTTCCTGAAAAGACTCTTATAGAAATGCTCAGAAGTGTGTCTCCCAGGTGACTCCACAACCTGTCAAGTTGACAGCAAAGGGTATATCCCTCATGAAGAGTTCTGCCGATGTTTATGAAGGGTCCTTTGCAAAGGACATCCATGCGGAAGGAGGCCTATAAAAGGAGCCTGGGATGTGAGCACGCATTCTGCTAACAGCTCAGAGCCACCAACTTCCAATTCACCCAACTTGGTTCCTGGCAAGATGAAAATGTACTATTTTCTGCTGGTTGACATATCCATGGACTAGAAAAAAACTTCCTGGAACATCTGGCATTATGAATGCATCTGCCTCCATCAGTGGTCCTTGAAAAAGAACATATGAGACTTCTCCTATCAAACAAAAACATTTGTGTTTCTTTAATTCTGATTTTGCTAGACTATGATGTAGATGATTCATCAGGAACAAGAAACCAAGTTAGGGGTGAGAGAGAGGAAGGAGGAAGAATTCAAGAGTTGGGATCATGGATATACAACAAGGATGGCCCACATTGCCCCCCAGGGGGAAGAGTCACAGGCTCATTACTACACTGCTATCAATCCCATCAAATTTAAAGTATAACTTATGGCTGAAAGCCACCATCAGCTGGAGAATGAAAGTCCATTCAGCCTCTAACCCTGCAGTGACCTTCCCTCCAGGGACTCAGACTCTCCAGCAGAACGAAGTGACACCGCATGGTTCTAGTAACACTGCTTACCCTTGTGCAGGGCCTTGCAGAAATCATTAAGATGGGCAGGGCCATGGGCTGAAGGTATCACCCAACCACAAAGGACCTCAGAATGAGACCAGATTTCAAGGTGACATTTTAAAGGATGTCTAACGTCCACATGAGGTCATTACAGTGGGCCCCAGTCCTCTTGCCCTTTTAAGGTGAGGACACTGACAAAGGGAAGCCCCTGCAAGCCAAGGAAAGAAGCCCTAAGAGGAACCTTGATATCAGACTTCCAACCTCCAGTCTGCATTAAAGTATATTTCTGTTGTGCAAATGCCTCCGTTTACAATCCTTGCTGCAGCATTCCTGACAACATAACACAAGCAAACCTCTGGATATCTGTGGGTGTAAGGGAGTTGCTGGATGGCATTAGATGAAATGGAAGGTTCTGCCCTGAATGTGAGCGGCAGCACACAGGCCACAGGCCAAGGAGAAGGTGCCCTAAGTGCCAGCTTCCATCTGTCTCCTGACTGTGAATGCTCCTGTTGGAGTACTTCCCCACCATGAGAAGCTGCACTTTGGAAGTGTGAGCCAAAGGTGACCCTTCCTTCCTTCAAGTTACAGTGTTAATTGAGCACATTAAATTTTCTCTCTACTAGGATAGATTTTAGTTTATATGAATGGGAGGAGATAGTAAACTGAGAAAGGATACGTAATTCTTCCAGTAGGGGAACCAAGACTTGAACCCAGAGGATTCTGATCCCTTCACCCACCAAACCAGTTTCTCCCCTATAGCTGAGAGGGACAAAATCTTACAAAACAGTTCTGTAGGGGAGGAGCCACTGCAAACACTATCTTAATGCCCCAGAGAGTGCTTTTAAATTGGTTTTAATTTGAGGGTTTTTACTCTGTAAGCCTGACAGAAATTAAATTACAAAACATTTGAAGCTTACATTTTACAAACCATGCCAAAATGGAATCAAATGATAATAACATTGCTGGTGGATGCTTTTTTGCTGAAAGGCAACTCAATAAAACACACATGAAGCAATGCATGGGTGTCCTAAGTTCTGCACTTCTTGTTATTCAGCCCCAGGGAGCTCACCTCTGAGGACAAGGACATTCTGGTTCCCTGAGGTCACAAGCCACAACGGGCACAGCCTCAGTCCTTCAGAAGGCTCATTTCATGATCCCTGCATGGGTGCAGAAGGCGAAATCAGCATTTACTTCATCTTAGGTGGAGCCCAAATCAGCTTTTGATTTTCCTCTGTAGGAAACAGACAGGGAGCAGAGGACTCAGGAAACACCCAGCCAAAACTGAGGCACCTAAGCAGGAAACTGGGAACAGAGAAAGCCCCAGGAAACTACAGGACTGGCCTCTGGGAATAGGAACAGGTTAGAAGTGATGGGAGCCAACTTTAGCTCCTCCGCGTATCTGCATCAAGGAGACTGAGGTCATGAGATCTCCCTCCTCCACTGATGCTACTAAGAAAACGCTTGCTCTGCTCATGAATAAAAGCAACAAGGAGGCTGGTGCCCATGCTCAGCTCTCTGTGCCTCTTCACCTGGCTGCCAACAAGAGCTATACACTTTCTTAGCTGTGCCAGGCTTTGACAAGTGCCATTCAATCTCCACAGCGCCCTCAGCTCATGGCTTCCAGGCATTCACAGCTTTTCACTTATGTGCGCTAATAGTTTTAACTGCTTTAGGAAATTAGAGGGAACATTAGAATCCAGAAATGGTGGATGGTGGAATTTTTAAAAGGCTTAATCTAAGATCCTATTGGGTACCCAGTGAAGACAGATGTGAGGGACTGGGCTAGCACTGGCTCCTCCCCCACCACACCTAGGGACGGGGTTACAGATGAGACCCTCTCAAGAAGGAATGTGTGGGCAGATAAGGGAGGGCAAGAACACACCTGAAAATATTCATAGGCCAGCAGCAAAGTCACTGGTGAGGAGGAAACTGGTGATTATTTAGACCCATGCTATCCAATATGGAAGNTATGGCTACTGAGCCACTGAAATATGGTGGCTTACACTAAGATGAATACAGACAGCTACCCCATATCCTTCAGGGGCACCCGAGAGGGAAAGCACTTGAGAGCTCCCTGGTAACCTGTCACAGAGTCATCCCAGAAACTGGTAAGGGAACAACACAGGAGGCAGAAAGTGACTAACACATGGCTGTGTCTCAGATTTGGAGCATGGAGATGGAGAAACATAGTTAGGAGCATTTTGTTTCATAGTTTATGACAGGGGACACCTGCCTATGTTTAGAGATGGCTTTGATGGTTTGCACTGAGACACCTCTGGAGGTGTTGTGAGGGAGATACAGACAAGATTAACTAAGGTAGGAAGACCTACCTGCAGTGTGGTGGCTCCGTCCCACAGGCTAGGGGGCTGGATGGAACGAAGGGGTTAATGGGGAAAGCCCTCAAGTGCAGATCTCTGTGTGTGTGTGTGTGTGTGTGTGTGTGTGTGTGTCTGTCTGTCTGTCTGTCTGTCTGTCTGTCTCTGTGTCTCCCTCCTTCCCCCAATCTGTATCCAGGTCTGGACCTCCCCTCTCTGGCCACTGAGATAGGAGCTCCTCTACCCACCATGCTCAGTCCACCATGACAAACTGAACCCCACTAAGCTGTAAGTCAGAGGAAATTCTCCCTCCCTCCAGCTGTTTATGTGGGGTTCACTGTCACAGCAATGAGAAACCTAATACAACAGCACATCAGCCCTTTGGGTCCCAACAGGATGCTGGCATATCTGCCTCTCCAATTCACATTCTTCTCAAGTCCTCTGAACAACAGTTCAAAGGAGCACAGACAAAGAACAGAGGTGATTATAGAATAAGAGGCACCCTGGGATTTGTCAAAGGAGGAGCTTTGGACGCCTGTATTTCAGCTTTTGATCTAAAACCTACACACCATCAAAAGAAACCCTGGGTCTGGGGAGATAGTTCAATGTGCAATGATCCTGGCTGTGCCAGGCATGGTGGTGCACACATTTAGTTCCAGCACTGGGAAGGAAGAGGCAGGCAAATGTCTGTGAGTTCAAGACAGCCTGGTCTACATAGTGAGCTCCATCAAGTGCTATACAGTGAGGCCCTGCCTTAAAAAGAGAGGAAGGAAGGAAGGAGGGAGGGAGGGANGGAGAACACTTGCTACATAAGGATGAGGACCTGAGCTCAGATCTCCAGGAAGCATGTGAAAAGCCAGACTACTCTGTGTTCTCATAATCACACCCCTGTGGTTGGTGGAGATGGGAGGATTACAGGGATTTGCTGGCTGTCAGTCTAGCTCCAGGTACAATGAGAAATGCTGTTACTAGTGCACTCAACTCTCTCGCTTCCTCCTCCCCCCTTTGGCCCTTCGCGCACACACACACACACACAAAGAGACAAAAAGCTAACTGCTCAGGCAGAGAACGGAGCATGGTATGGCTAAGAATATGCTGGATCCAAGAACTGCAGCCACTCTATCCAGGCTTAGGATTTCCAACCACCACATAAACTGATCAGGGGAAAATTCCACATGGTTGCAAGGAATTCTATCGGCAAATAACTCCCAACAAAGCAGGCACCAAACTGCGACAGAGCATTTCAGCCACACATGCCTCCCACTCCCGAGCCCCAAACAAACGAACTCTGAGAAGGTTGTTGTCAACAGCTCTCCTTGACTCCTCAAGGGGTGACTCTCAGCAAAAGAGAGCTGCTCCATACTGCATGCCCAAAGCAGGGTGAGGCTACAATCCTGGACTGGATCCAGGTCCTTATAAACACTCGCAAAATAGAAAGTATGTAACTGCTTACAGAAGGCAAGTCATCTGTCAGCTTGTTAAAAACCATGCACCCGAGTCTTCACTTCATAAAAAGTAGACATTGCCCAGGCTCTGTACCTTCTGTAGCAGCAACACAATGGAATAAGAATGAAAGCTGTCTCGCGCTGCAGGTGTGCATGAAAATGAGTCCTTCATGCATGGGCTGCATAACTTAAGGGCTTTCCCTATTAAACCCACATAAAGAACCGTAGGGAGAGCAGGGTCCAATTTAACGCTCTTTACGTATAGAAAGAACTCCCGGAGAGACTAACAAGTCCTCAGCCCACACACAGCTGCTTATCCAAGCACTTGGTGGGCTAACCTTATGGTCCTGGGAATTTGGAAGCTCTGGGGATGACAGGAGGGCCAGCTATGACTGGCAGCTCTCTCTGATAGAGCATCTATCACTGACTGTTTTCTTCTCAACTGGAGGCTCATAAAACAGGGGTTTTGATTGCACCAGGATAATAGGGCAGTGCACAAAAGCAACACCAAAAAATTAAAGTAAAAGTGCTTTTACCTACTGAGGAGATGGCTCCAACAGGAAAGTGCTCGATACCCAAGCATGAGGACCCAAGCTTGATCCTTATGGGTGTGATGATGTGTGACTATAACCTCAGTGCTGGGAGGCAGAGGCAGGATTTCTGGGGCTTTCTGACCAACCAGCCTAGCCCGGTGGCTAATGTGAGACCCTGTCCTGAGAGACGAGTGACACCTGAGAAGAACCCCTAGGTTGACCTCTAACCTCCACACTAACACACTCACGTGTGCACCTACACACATGAAGAGAGAGGAGACAAGTTGACAATAACAACACCAATACTTAATTTCCACATCATAAGCAATACTTAACATTTAGCTGGTGAAAGACTTCTCCCACTTAACCTTCGCTGTGGTCATATGGGGTCACGTGGTCATAGACTAGGGAACAGGCTCTGGCACAAATAGGCTTTGAGTCTTGGCTCAATTTGGCAAGCTACATCCTTTAAATTCTCCTGGCCTCTGTGAAAACTGGGTGACAATTATCTATACCTTACACAAGAGCTGTTTTGCACAAGTGTCTCCCGAGGGCCTGTGGGTTAGAGGCTTACTCTTCAGAGTGTAGCTGCTAGAGGGTAGTAGAGCCTGTAAGAGGCTAGAGGTCGTCAGGCACTGGGGATACACTCCGGAAGGAGAATACAGGACACTGGACTTCTTCCTATGCCCCATGTTGGTCATGAGTTGTGGAGTTTTTCTCTGCCATGGACACCAAACCTGGTGTGCCATCTGGCCACAAGTCCAAAGCATCAGTTCATCCATTGAAGATTTAAATATCTAAAACTATGACCTCAAATAAACCTTTTCCTTTTATAAGCTATTTCTCTCAAGTATTTCCTTCATTACAATTCCTTCATACCCATGGTATATGCTACACCTAGATTAACCTGCCTTGACACCATTGACTTTCCTGCTTAAAGTCAGTAACAACCTAAAATAGGAGCCCTATTTGTTTTCTCAACACCAACCATATACAGTAAAAAAATCCTATAAATTATATACTGTAATATCAAAATGTCATGATCATATCAACACTATTCTCTCATATCTTTAGATATTGATGTGCTGTCAGACACATGATTTCCATAATTCTTTGGCTTGAAATGCTAAAATGTGTGGTGGATCATTCAAAAACCTCCCTTGCTTTCCATGAAATGGCAGGCTCACTTCCTACGTTTATTTTGTTAATAAACTGTAACTGTTTTAAAGTTACTATTAAATCATTGCTGAAATTTTCAAAAGAAAAACCCTTAAATAGACACTCAGCTCCAGGATAAAAATCCACATTCTTTGAAATAGCATTCAGGGTTAACCTTAATGTGCTTCAAAGACCTTCTCTGCAGATCCACTAGATCCCAGAATTACTGCCGCAGTGAAGAGCAGAATAACGGGAGAAATGGACCATTGGGGGCTGGAGAGGTGGCTGAGGGGCTACAAGCTCTTATTGCTCTTACAGAGGACCTGAGATCAGTTCCCAGCATTCATGCTCTCACAACAGTCTGTAACTCCAGCTCCAGGGACCAGACACCCTCTTCTGGGCTGCTGGGGCATTGCACTTACATGGTGCACATAAAGATAAGCAGGCAAGAGTGAGTACACACACTCTCACACACAAATTAGGTAAATCTAAAAATAAATAAAATCTCAGGTGAATATGTCACATCCTCCTGCTGCATCTGTAGCACCAACTAATAAATATTTTTATATTAAAATGCTCTGCTATCCACAGAACAAGGAGAAAAAAACCTCACAGTTCTTTTTTGAAGATTTATTTATTTTTATTTTTACTTTATGTGTATTCCTATATGTATGCATGTATACCATGTATGCCTGGTAGCCTCAAAGATTTGAAGAGGGTATTAGATTCCCTGGAACCAGAGCTACCATGTGGTTGCTGAGAATTGAGCTGAGGTTCTCTACAAGAACAAGTGCTTTTAACTGCTAAGCTAAATTCCCAGCCCCCCTTCCAATTCGTTTTAACATTAAATGTAAGTCAACAAAGGAACTCTGTGCTTACAGCAAAGTCATGTGAATGTCGACAGTCCAGAAAGCAAGACTCTTGCACCCTCTCCTTTAATTCTGTCAATTGTCACATTAATGGAAAAACTCAGGGCACCAGCTCCCTAGTGCCACCTGGTCACAGCTCATGGTCATCCTCATCTCTGATGCAAGGATGGAGGATTTCTCGCACCTGTCTCTTGCTCACCCTCTCTGCCCATCCACCGACTGTCAGAAGTCCCTTGACAGGTGGGAAATAGAATGTCCTACCAGACAACAGACCTTAAAGGCTGAACACTTGCCCGCCATGAGTCACACCCTGCTAGAGTACACTGATATAACCACATCACTGACAAGTCACAACTTAGAGAGAAAGGGTTACTCTGGCCCACAGTTTAAGAGTATAATTTGTTGTCAGAGAAGACATGATGGCTAGGACTTGAGACAGCTGGTCTCATTGCATCTGAAAGTCAGGAAGGAGAGATGAACGCTGGTGCTCAGCTCATTCTCTTCTCTATATTCAGCCCAGGATCCCAACCCATGGAATGATGCCACCCACATCCACGGTGGGTCTTCTCACCTCAGTTAAGCATCTCTAGAAACAAACACATAGACACACTTATAAATGTGTTTCCATGGTAATTCTTAACAGTTGGTTGATGATGAAGATGAAGCATTGCTCTGCTTGACACTGCCAGTTCTCTTCCTGTATCTATATTCCAAGACCCATGAAGACAGGAAGTATTTGCACACTGCTGCTAACACACTGGAGGGATTGCTACTGATGGACAAGTGATGTTTGTCCATAATGGACAGAATGCTGCCCATTATGCGTCAAGTCAACTTGCAAGAGAAAAAAAAGATAAATAAAGCAGAGGGGAAGGTAACTACAAACCGTGTCCCACTGACATCTATAGATCAAGTAATACATTTATATATATTATAGAGATCAAGTAATGCAATGAATTTATAGATATTATGATGGGCAAGGGAAAAACATTAAAAGGGTGAAAGGATAAAAGAAAAGATCTATTAAAGTCATACATTCTACTTTGGATATTAAGATTTTAAGAAAAGCAGTCATCAGCTGTAGAAATGATTCAATCAGTAATGTGTTGCCTTCCAAGAATGAGGACCTGAATTCAATCCTCAGAACCCATATTTTAAACCATGCTTGTAATCCAAGTACTGGTGAAAATGGAGACAGGTAGATTCCTGGGTGTCCCAAGACAGCCAGCCTAGCCTACTTGGCCTGTCTCAAAAGCCATGTGGAATATGGCACAATGGTGTGCCACTTTAACTCTGGAACTGACGAGAAGCCAGCTGGATCGCTGTGTCTAAAGCTCGCCTGGTCTACAAAGTGGGTTCCAGGCTATTCAAGGACTACATAGTGAGACTCTGTCTCAAAAAAAACTAAACTAAAACAAACAAACAACAAAAGATGGATAGTACTGGAGGAACAACATTCTGGGTTGTCCTCAGACCTCTATATAAACATGCACCCATGAGCACAATCACATAAACAAGCACAAACAGGAACACACACACATGAAAGAGAGAGAGAGAGAGCACCTAATAAAATTCAAAGGTAGAGAAAACCAATGTAATGATGAAAAATGATTAGGACAAAGTCCTTGAGAAATGGCATAATGAAATTGGCTGAAGGAAATAACCTTGAAAATAAAACATTATAAAAAAAAAGTCTGAGTTCTTGCCTAATACTACATAGAAGACAAAAAGAAATAAGTTTTGCCAAAACACTAAAAGAAACCATTCATTGCTGGTAATTTGGTGCATCACTTGGGTTTAAACATTCATGAGATGCATCTGTACCCCTAGTGAATATCTTCAAACATTTTCCTTGGAAAATACTTCTCTCCTAAGCTAGATGTTAGATAAACATTCCCAATTCTCATGGATTCCTTTTGTCATCTGAGTAACAGGCATTAATAATTAAATCTGGTACAAAGGTCCTCTCTGTACCCATAGTCCAAGCCATAAATGTCCCATTTGAAATTAATTAATCATACTAGATATAAACAATGCTAAAAATCATTAAACTTGTAAAGAAGCAAGTGTATGTATCAGAACACACACAAAATAATAATCTTTCTAAACTCATGCCTCCAAACCTCTGTGGCTGCTCTGGAGTGGTTTGCTTGCAGTGAGGGTCACCATCTCATCATCACTGGCCCAGCCAGACCATCAGGTGACAGCATCACTGAGACAAGATGCAGCACACAGCTCAGATGGGCCTCTGACCTGGATACTCAGTTCTTCTTCTTGCTATAACTAAGAATCTCACAAGAAGCAACTTAAAGGAGGGGGTTCACATCAGCTCATGGTCTAAGAATAAAGTCTATTGTGGTCAGGAAGGCACGGCACAGGGGAGTTTGCTTTCTTCTGAGTGGATCAGAAACCAAAGAAAGCAAAATATTAGTGTTCAGCTGGTATGCAAGGGTAGCACAGCCTGTGGGATGGTGCCACCTCCATTGAGCATGGGTCTTCCCTCAGTTAAGTCTCACTAGAAATACTCCTAGGAGATTCCAAATCCAATTAAGTGGCCATCCAAGAAAGACTTTCACAACACCTTCATTGACATTCTCCTCCAGAAAAAACTTAAAAGAACAGGCTTTAGTTTCATTTTTAAAACTTAGAGATTTAGGGGCTGAAGAGATTGCTCAGTGGTTAGAGCATATACTCCACTCCCAGCAGACACAAGTTATATTCTCAGCTGCCATATAGGTTGGCTCACAACTACCTATAACTCCAGCTCTAAGGGATCTGACACCCCCAGCCTCCATGGGTACCTATACTTGTAACACATACATATACAGAGACACACATACACACACATAATTTAAAGAAAAATATATCTTTGAAATAGAGATTATTCTGTCCTAAGGAGTCATTTTCCAATCCATTGTCAAACTTCTCTTGTTTTTATAACCTTTCTTATAGAAAAAGCAACTTCTCCTAGAGCCACTATCATTATATCAAACATAACACAATCCAGAACATTTTGCTCTATATGACATCTTAACTCGCTCACCTAAATGCAGTGTGAAACAAAATGTTAGTTAAAGGCCATGACATAAGAAAAGCTAGACAGCAGCCAGAAGTCCATTTTGTACCTAAAAGTTCAAAGACTACAGTTAAAGAAATCAAGCAATGCTCAAAGTGAACATGAATTATGGGAACAAGAATGCATTTACATATTTACTCAGATTGTAATAGAGTAATGTGGTAGTTTGAATGTAACTGGCCCCCACAAGTCCATAGGGAGTGGCACTATTAGGAGGTGTGACTTTTTGGAGTAGGTGTGACCTTGTTGGAGGAAGCATGTCACTGTGCAGGTGGGCTCTGAGGTCTCCTTGGCTCAAGCTTAGCTCAGCATGACACTCAGACTACTTACTTCCTGTTACCTGAGGATCAAGATGTTGGAATTTCTCAGCTCTTTCCCCAGCCCAGCACCATGTCTGCCTGCACACTGCATGTACCACCATGATGATAATGGACTAAACCTCTGAAAATGTAAGTCACCCCAATTAAATGTTTTCCTTTATAAGAGTTGTGATGATCATGGTGTGTCTTCACAGCAATAGAAACCCTAAAACAAGTAAGGACCTTCCCTTTTAAAAAATCCAATACAAAAAGCCAGCATGAGCATAATAACAAGAAAACACCCAGAGTGGAAGGAATAGATTAACAAACTGGAAGTCTTCTTTAATCCCCAATTTGAAGAGGAGGAAGAAAATGACGGAAGGGTGGGGGAGGGGGGAAGAGAAAGGGAGATAGGGAGACTTAGGAGGGAGGAAAGAGAAGAAGGAAAAAGATCAGAAGAAAGAGAAACAACAACATACATGCATACAAGAGTGGAAATGGAAAAGTCACCCAAAACAATCCTATCCATCAGAAGTTTCAACAGCACATATAAATCTAACAGTTTCGACTATTCAACAGCCATAATAAAGATGTGTGACCTATAAAACAAATAGTTTTACAAAGGAATAAACTTCACCCATTGACAAGTGAGGCCCAGCTAATAGCCCAGTCTCTGCAGCCATGATAGTTTATTATAACCACCATACTGCATAAGCTGATTTCCAAGAAACGTTTTCAAAAGATAAGGAGGTGGCTGGGCTATGGCTCAGTAATAGATAAAGTGTTTTGCACATGCTAGGACCTGAATTCTGACCCCAGGACAACCTCAGAAGTTCGTTCTCTGAGGAGAATGACCCCAGAAAGAACATCAGTGCTATTGGCTGAGATTGACACAACTAGAAAGAGAAGAAGCTCAAAAAGAGATAACTAGTCCAAGAAATTCAAGTTTTGGAGACATGGGTCCATGAGTTCATGGATCTTGACTTCAGTCATAAGCTCACTACGTAGTATGACTTGTGATCCCACAAGCTCCGTAGACCACAGGGCAGTATGCACTCATCCTCACTGTCAAGGAAAAACGAGGTGCAAACATGGCCACAGGTTGCTTGGTTTATATTTTAGGTCCAGCAAAAGAAAGATGGAAAGAAGGTTCTGTGTACAGGATGTATACAGAGGAGGACAGGAAGATTTTCCACAATGAGCTGCTTCTAGGTTTGTGGAAGACTCAGCAGAAATCCAAGTCATCCAAATTGATAATCTGGGTTACTTCCATTCTTCTCAAGGTCTTGGATGAAATTTCTGCTGTGAACAGAGACAAGAATGTACCAGAATTCATATAAAAAGCGAAGGAACTAGAATGGCATAGTGAATTTGAAAAAGAGGAATCAGAAATTAGGACTCAAGTTGATGTCCAGACCCATACAGCATACTGGTGGACACATGACATCCAGAAAAGGCCCCCACAAGTAAGCCAAACAATTTCTTTAAGTACAAATGCAACCCAATAGAAGAATGATAGACAGTCTTTTCAACAGATGCTGCTGGGGCAACTAGAGATCAGTTAGCTAAATAAGTAAGTCGTCGACCCAAGCAACACACCTGCATAAAAGTCAACCCAGAGTGGGTCACAGACTTTAACCTGAAGCTTAACACTACAAAACCTTTAGAAGAAAACATAGGAGAGCAGATTCAGGGCCAGGAGCTTGAGGAAGACGTCCTAGACATGTGGTGAAAAGCACAATCCTCAAAAGAAATGTATTAGTTGACAGTATTTTACCAAATTAAGAACTTTGATTCTGCAAATAAGTCCACCAAGAGGGAACAGAAGATGAGCTATGGGCTGGGAGAAAATAGCTGTGCAAGTCCCACAGCTGACAAGACTCATCTGAAACTGATAAAGAACTCTCAAAACAACAGCATGGGCCAGAGAGACAGCTCAGCAATCAAAAGGTCAGACTATTCTTCCGAAGGCCTTGAATACAGTTCCCCAGAACCCATGTCAGGTGGTTCATAGCCACCTATTATTCCAGTTCCAGGGAATCCGACATCCTCTGGCTCCCAATAGCCCCTATACAAATACACAGACACAAATATTATGCATAATTGTTTTTAATCAGCAGGAAAGAAAAAGAAGGGAAGGAGGAAGGGAGGGAAAGATTTTAAAGCCAGCAAAAGACATTGCACATACGGCAATAAGCACACAAAAACATGCAAAGGTGTTCAGTATCACCAACCATTAGATGAATGCAAATAAACAACACAACAAGGTGCCACTGTACACCCAGTAACACAGCTAAACTTTTAAAATCATGACACTCCCAAAAGCTGGCAATGGTGTAAACAAATTGCATGTGCCACATAAGGTTGGTCACCATGTTTGATAGACAGATACTCTACAAACTGACTTAGCAAATGTATCTTTGAAAAAAAACTAGAAGTATACTTATGAAATAACCTACCAAACATTCCCCCAAGCATTTATCTTAGAGGAATACAAATCATTCCCAGGACTGGAGACATACCTCAGCTGATAAAGTACTTGCTTGGTAAAGACCTGAGTTCAATCCTTAGAACACATGTAAAAATGCAGGTTACTGTTATGGAATATTACTTCAACTAGGCAAAGATGTGTTACATTTGTTTATGCTGCACTTGTTTAACTATGAGAAGGTGTGTTACATTTGTTTATGCTGCACTTGTTTATGTAAAGATGAGCTGCTGTTTCATCTTGCCTGCCTAAGGCTAATAAAAAAAACTGAATGGCCAATAGCTAGGCAGTATGGAGAAACGCAGTGCTGGTGGGCAGAGAGAGTAAGTAGGAGGAAGACAGAGAGTATGAGAGGAGGGAGAAAGAGAGGGAGACACCCAGGGCCAGCCAGCCAGGCAACTGCCAGACAGACAGACAGATATGGAGTAGGACATACAGAGTGAAAGAAAGGTAAAAAGCCCTGAGGCAAAGCATAGATGAAGAGAAACAGGTTAAATTAAGTTATAAGAGCTTGTGGAGGATTGGGGCTGGAGAGATGGCTCAGAGGTTAAGAGCACTGACTATTCTTCCAGAGGTCCTGAGTTCAATTCCCAGCAACCACATGGTGGCTCACAACCATCTGTAATGAGATCTGGTGCCCTCTTCTGGTCTGTAGGCACACATGCAGTCATAACACTGTATATATAATAAATAAACAAGTCTTTTAGAAAAAAAGAGCTTGTGGAACAAAAACCTAAGACAAGGACAAGCATTCATAACTTACAATAAGTCTCCATGTCATGAGAGGCTGGCAGTCCAAGAAAGCCAACCACAGATCACGGTGTGGTATACATTAGTAATATTGTGATTATACTTGCAATTCAAGCACTAGAGAGGCAGAGAGAGGAGGTTCTCTGGATCTCACTGGCCTGGCCAGTCAGCCTAGCATATTAGGTGAGCACCAGGCTAGTGAGAGACCCTCAAACACAAGGTGGACAGAGCCTGGAAATAACACACAAGGTGACCTCTAGCATCCACAAACAAATGCATGATGTATGCCTACACACACATACATGCACCCAGTTGCATAAACACACTGAGATGAGAATGGTTAAAAGGAAGCATGCAGGACAGGTGGGTTGACCGTCAAAAGTTAGCATCCAGTGGAGGACTTGGCTTCTTGGTTATGATGAAGCTGGTACGGAGAACACCTTCCCACAGTGTTCTGAGTACAACCATAAAACTGGATGAAACAGAAGATTATCTGAAGATATTGGGAACTGACTGCATCACAGGACACACCGCTCCTCTTACACAGAATGTCTCCCAGCAGAGTGGAGAAATACGGCAGCACCACAGTTGATGCCCACATTCACAGAAGGAGTCTGATGGGACCCAGGTATTTTTATAAGACTCATTTATTTTTGTCTGATCAGCATTAACCTGCACATATGCATGTGTACCATGTGCATACAGTGCCCTCAGAGGCCAGAATAAGGGACATATCCCCCTGGAACTGGACAGACCATTGCTAGTCACCCAGTGGGTCCTGGGAACTGAACCTGAGTCCTTTATAAAAACAAGAGCTCTTAACCACTGAGCCACCTCTCCAGCTCAGGTATTAAGATAAGACCTAGAAGGAGGCTTGCCTTTGAGGAACATAGTCTGGATACAGGAGGGAAGTCACATTAAAACACAGGATGCCGACAGCACAAAGAGAGGGAGAGGATAAATGCTGTCCAGAAAAATATAAAATTACTACTCACAGTGGGTATGAGTAAGTTAAGGGTACATACAATCACTTCTGGTGCAGACACTGAAACAGCAGTAGAAAAACACATGCCTTACAAGCAAAGGAAAATACGTGATTAATTTCAAAGAAAGAGAGATGAAAAAGAAAACAAGTATACACTCTCAGTCTGCTCCGAATGCTGTAACAAAATGCCACAAACAGCAGGAGTCTACCGCTCCCTGTTCAGGAAGCAGGCAGTCTGGGACTGGGTGAAACCTAGCTGGGTTGTGGTGAGAGTCCCAGGGTGAACTGCAGACAGCGGCCTTTTCATTAACGTACTCACATGGTAGTTAGAAAGTGAGCAGGAGAATTCTCTGGGATCTCTATCAAGAGGGCTAAGCCCATTTAGAAGGACTCCACCCTCATGGCCTACTCATCTACCAGAGGCCCTACTGTCTGACCCTGACACTGTGGGGTCTGGATCCTGATAAATGTGTGTGAGAAAAACACATTCGTTCCATCCTCTGTTTTAACCCAGCATGCAGTGAGATAACAGTCTTAAAACAACATTTTTTTAAGCTACATATGCTTGGAACAAGATTCTCCATATCAAAAAGAATCTAAGAGACAACAACAACAGAGAATTTCCTAGGAAAGCACAGGTAATATCAAACAAAGGAACCACCACCTGTAACTAGGGAAAAGTATCAAAAGATCTATTACCATATCTTCAAGCCAGCACTTTCTGAAGCCACGGGAAACGTAGTGATGCCAGAACAAAACGTGGAAACTGAGGAGCAAGCTTATGCAGACTCTATGGGACCAGCCCTGGAGTCAGGAGCAGTCACTGAGCCCAGATTTTTAAAAATACCACTTGTATTCACATCAATAAATATCAAGGGCCTAAGTGTAAATCTACCCACCAAATATGTGCAAAACCTCTCAGAAAAAAAATGTATAGTGCTGAGAGAAATGTAAAGACATCTGATTATAAAAAGGACACCCTACACTCACAGCTGGAATGGTGATGCGAATAGGCATGGCCCCATATCGTATCTTTGAAGGCTTGGCCCATAGAAAGTGGCACTATGAGATGTGGCCTTGTTAGAGGAAGTGTATCACTGTGGGGGCAAACATTGAGGTCTTACATGCTCAAGCTATGCCCTGTGGCTCACAGTCTCCTTCTGCTGCCTGTGGATCAAGTCGTAGAACTCTCAGCTGCTTCTCTAGCACCATGACTGCCTGTGTGCTGCCATGTTTCCCACCATGATGGTAAGGGACTAAACCTCTGAAACTGTAAGCTACCCCAATTAAATGTTTTCTTTTATAAGAGCTGTCATGCTCATGGTGTCTCTTCACAGCAATAAAACCCTAACTCAGAGAGAGATTGCTACCGGGACCAGATTATTACTGTGCTGGGCTGGCTCATGCTATTGTTTGGTGGAATCTAAACCTTGGCACTTCAAATTAGAAAAACAGTTGACTGCTTTAAAAGTGCTGCTTAATGAGCTATCCTAGGAGGAACATGGAAGGCAATGGTGCTGAGAATGATTTGAACTGTGCAGGCCTGGCTCAAGAGGTTTCAGAGGAGAAAAATGTTAATATGTGGCCTAGAGACTGTTTTGTGATATTTTAGGGAAGGACGAGGCTGCTTTTCAGCTGTGTCTGAAAGAGTCTGACTGAGGCTAAAGTGAAGAAATTTGAATTAATTCTACTGGCAGAGGAAATCTCAAAACAGCCTAGTATTGGCTCTGCGTGTGGTTATTAGTGTTAACTCCCATGAAGATCTAGAACGAAAAGGAGCAAGCTGAGCAAGTAAAAATACAAAATGTACAGACTGAGGGGAAAGGGGGTACCAAGAAGTAGAATAGAGCTAAATCTTGTGTTCAAGGAGATACATAGATTAAAGAAAAGCCTGATGATAAGTGAAATAAAGGGAGTGGTAACCTCAGGATATGATCCTACCCAGCTAAGCTTCCAACTTGTAAAAAGGAATTAAAAAAAAAAAAACCTTAAAGCTGGGTGTAGTGGTGCATACCTTTAAGCCCAGCACCCCAGAGGCAGCTGCAGGAGGATCTCTGAGTTCAAGGCCAGCCTGGTCTACAGTGTGAGTTCAGGGACATCCAAGCTTAGACAATGAAAGAAATTTCAATGAAGAGATTGCCATGAGTCTCAGAAGAGACTTTGAATTTTCAAATGTTGTTGAGACTGCAATAGACAATGGGGATTTTTGAAGTTGGACGGAATGCATTTCTGCATTACAGTATGGCTACAAACTTACGGAGGCCAGGGAGTGGAATGCGGTGGTTTGAATAGGAATGACCCTTACAGATTCATTTGTTTGGATGTTTGGCCCATAAGGAGTGACAATATTAGGATATGTGGCCTTGTTGGAGGAAGTGTGTCACTCGGGGGCAGGCTTTGAGGTCTTACATGCTCAAGCCATGCCCAGTGTGGCTCACAGTCTCCTTCAACTCCTGTGGATCAAGTTGTAGAACTCTCAGCTCCTTCTCTAGCACCATGTCTGCCTGTATGCCACCATGTTTCCCACCATGATGATAAAGGACTAAACCTCTGAAACTGTAAGCCAGCCTCAATTAAATAATTTCTTTATAATAGTTACCATTGTCATGGTATCTCTTCACAGCAACAGAACCCTAACTAAGATGGCTGGCTGGCAAGACTGAATACTGTATGGAAGACATTTCTTTCAGATTGATTTCTGTTGACACTATTTTATTGCAAAATAGCAGGGTCTTTGTGAATATTTATAAGCTAATTCCAAATTTTGAACTGAAAGGAGCCAAGAATATCAAACTCATTCTTGCAGAAAAACAAAAAAGTTTCCATGAACACAAACACTTAACAAAGCAGCATCAAATGAACCAGCATTTAAAAGTTACCACATCTGGAGAAGAAAAGTCAAACAGACCAATGGGAGAGAACACAGACTCCAGCAACAGACGCCACCTGTTTCCTACATGCTACTGCTGCAGCACGGGAGGAAGCAGTCTATAGTAACCAGGACCAGCTCATCTGGACGAACTGGCTCATCACTGGGAACACAGATAGGGATTGGTACCAAATCAGACTACGAACAGAAAAACAATAAAGGCTTTGGGAGATGAAATGAGACAGTAGCCTTTGAGTGGGTGAAGAATAAAAGAGGCCGTGGACCAGCAAGATGGCTCAAGGGTAAAGAGGCTTGCTTGCTGACAATTCTAATGAACTAAATTCAGGACCCATATGATGGACCCATACGATGGGAGGAGAGAACTGTTCATTGACCTTCGTACATACACTGTGGTACAAGTTCACAACACACACACACACACACACACACACACACACAAAACTAAATAAATCTAAAATGAGAGTGGGAATGGAGAAGAGAACTGGACTTCATGTCCGTGAGACATTACTGCTCATCACTATCAAAGGACCAGGAAGAGAGCAAGGCTGCTGGAGAAGAGCAGAGCAGCCATGTGTGAGCAGAGACTGCCACACATGCTTTAAACTCCTAATAAACTGAGAAAAACAAGAGCCTTATCTTAAAGGTAGGCTCGGGCTTGAAGGAGTGTTTCACAGGAGAATACATCCAAATGGATACTTGAATATAAAAATGTGCAAACAAATGTCACACTGAGCTACCACTAACACATCCATTATGACTACAATTTTATTAATTAATTCTCTGAGAATTGTATGCTTTGTATTTTGACCAAATTCACCATCTCTCCCAACTCCTTTAAGATCCATACCCCATTTTGTATCCACCCAACTTCCTCATTTTTTTAAAACCCACTGAGTCCAATTAGTGCTGGCGATATTATCTTAAGTATGTGGTCATCTGATGAAAAGGGTATTAGACCTACCAGGACCATGCCCTTATAGAAAGTTAACTCTCCCTGTCCTGACAATAAAAACTCAGTACAAGTGGGACTTAGGGACACCTCTCCCCAGTACCTGGGCTTTTGCCTTGCCTGGGCTTGCATGGGTCTTACACATATTGTTACAACCACTTTGAGCTCATATGCAACTGCTCTGCTGTGTCTGAAACTCTGCTGTAAGAGCCAGAGGTGGCAGATGGCTGCTACAAGGGAACTTTGGGAAACCCACACCACACAGGTAAATGCCAACCCCTTCTTTCACCAGAATGGACATTGCTAGAGTTACTTTTCCTCCCTCCCGTGCTACAATCAAACAACTGACGAAATAGCAACTCCTAAGATGTCCATTTTGGCTCACTGTTTTGGGAGCTATAGTTTATCACGGCAGGAAAGGTAGTATTCAGCTCTGGGGAAGAGGGACACGTAGAAGCTCCTGGCACTAACTAGGGGAGAGATAGTGAAGGAAGCAGAGCCACCATGCTTCAACCATCCCCTTCTTCCAGTGTGGCCCTACCTCCTAGGGATTCCATAAAATATCAGCAGCAGCCGGGATCAAGTGTTCAAACATGTGAGCATGGGAAACACATTTCACACTCATATCATAACTGACTCTTATCAATAGTTCAGGTGTGCTTTCAAATCTCTAAATACATATTTGATATATTTGAGAATATTCATTCTGGTTTTAATCATATTAATAAAAAAAGTAATCCTAAATGGGTACCCCAATGTCTGTCACTAGAATGGACCCACAAGTGATGGCATAGAGAACTAGGCAATGATGAGCCACCAAAAAGCACAGCATGACTGTGTCTCACAGGTGTGATGTTAAGCCATAGAGACCACATAGGAAGTGGAATTGTACAGTATTACTCTGCTCACACAAAACACAAAAATACCTAGAACAGATCCATTTTCCTAGAAGATATCCCAGTGGTAACCTTTGAACTCTATAAAGTTAAGTTTTGTTCCTAGGAGCTGGTAACTCATGTTCTGATCTGGATGAAAATAACTCAAAACTGCACATGTAAGATTCATATATGTTACCATAAGATGCCACTGGGTTATAGTTACAACACTCTTCCTGGAGAGATGTGGACAAATGTCTTCTCACCCCAGATAGGAAACCAAGCACAGAACAAAATCATGATACCAAAGTTCACTTTGGTTAACCAGAGAGTTCATTGGAATACTTTCAGGAGCATGGAAAACCCAAAGGCAGGTGTACCACCAAAAGCCCATCCTGGTATGGGTGAGAACTCACAAAAACTGCGACCCTAGAGCACATTCACAGCCTTCAGGAAACTCAACAGATAGTGTCTCCTACTCTAAGAGACCTACTGCTTATATAGCCTCGGGGAGGGAGGGGCCTTGTAAAGACTTCCGGAAACTTGTGAGTTATCTATTTCTGAATCCTGAAGAGCCTCCCTGCAGGATGGAATGTTTCAGTTCACAGGTAATTGCTACACAACACTCACATTTCAATTGATGCTTTATTTTCTTCTTTGGAAAGCTTTCATAGGAACAAAACAATCTATTAAAGGCACAAAATAAATCTTAGAAATTATTTCTTGTGAGAAAGGATAATATCTAATACATTTCATTACAACCACAGAATCCAGTATATATAGCACGTATTTGAACAGTCATTGAAAATTCATAGTGGGCCAGAGGAATGGCTCAGCAGTTAAGAACACTGGCTGCTCTTGCAGATGTCCCAAGTTCAGTTCTCACTATCCACATGGGCTCACAACTGTCTTCAATTCCAATTCCAGGGAATCTAATTCCCTCCTCTGCTTTCCATAGACTCCTCCATGCATGTGTGCACATAAATATACTCAAGCACATACACCTTAAATAGATTTTAAATTTGCTGCATGTGTGTATGAAATTCTCAAAGAGCAAATTAAAAATATTACAATTAGCTGGGTATGGTGGCATGGGCCTTTAATGTCAATACTCTGTGAAGCAAAGACAGTGGATCTCTATGAGTTGAATGCCAGCCTGGTCTATATAGAGAGTTCCAGGCCAGCCAGAGCTACATAATGAGACCCTGTCTCAAAAAAAAAAAACAAGTGTGTGTGTGTGTGTGTGTGTGTGTGTGTGTGTGTGTGTGTGTGTGAGAATAAATTGGATTGGATCTAGGGACATATGCCTGCAATCCCCACACTCAAGAGCCTTAGGCAGGAGAGTCACTAACTAGTTCAAGGGAAGCCTGGGCTACATAATGAGTAGACCAACCTGGGTTATAGCAATACCTTCTAAAAGAGAAAAAAGGCAAGGAGAGAAAAAGGAAGAGAGGTGGAGGAGTGGAATCATGAAAATAATGAATTTGAATAGAGATTATATTTCTACCACTATAAACACAAAAAGTTTCAGCCAGAATTTTATTGATCTCATTAATTTTTCTCTTGGCTAAAAATGAAAACTGTGCACTAGGATATTATATAGAAGTGCGGGGGGCTGATTTGGCATGGACCTTAATGGAAATCTTGCCCAGATGCTCATGGCTTCTAGCACCAGACACTTTTCAGTTTAAAGTCTTATTAGCAACGAGGCGAAGCTGTTTTGAAATCTACATGAAGAGAGAAGCATTAGGATATACCTACAGCAGTCTGACCACACCTGACATTCCACCAACAGTGAACATACCTTTGCAAATGGAACAACATGGCATCCATGTCCTAATTTCCCTCCGTGGCTGTGATAAAACACCCGGACCAAAAGCAGCTTAGGTAAGAAGAATGTATTTCAGTGTAGAGCTTCAGGTTAGCCCATCACTGAAGGAAATCAAGGCAGGAACTTGGAGACAGACCTGTTTGCCAATCGACATAGCACCACCCACCACCAAAGACATTGGCAGGAACCAAAAGGATGCTGACTGCAGGCACACAGACAAGCTTAGGCTCAGTTAACTTTCTCATACAACCCGAGACCAGTTGCTGGGAGAAATGTTGCTGTCCACGGTGGCCTGAACCTTCCTACCCCAGTTAATAGTCAAGACAATCCCCCATAGACATACCCACAGGGCAATCTGATCTAGGCAATCCCATGATTCAGGACCTTCTCTCAGATGATTCTACTTTGTCTCAAGCTGACATCTAAAACTAACCAGCACACCAGAGGAACATGGTCTTACTTAGCCATTTAGATCAACACTAGACAGTGAAGCATTAGCCCGAGAGGTCATCAATCCTGTGTTCACAGCATGTGCTGAAACTGGAACAACCACAAAACTAATCATGAAAGCCAATAGAAACGAATGCCCCAAACTTAGCAATTAGCACCCAAATAAAAACCACAGGCACAGCCTATAATTTACCCTCACTTAGCTTTTCCTCACGTCAGCCCCGTGACTAAATATTATAATCTCAACATATTCCAGTCCACAGCATAGAGGAATCTTATCAAAAACACTTCAGCAATAATTTTCCCTGCCCATAAAAAGAGACTGAATTTATCCAACCTAAAAATAGAGCATATTTCCACAATACCAGGGCCCTTCTTGGAAGCTATGCTGCTCAGGTATGCAAAGTTCTTGGCTCCTGGCAGTACGAACTGCAAGCAGAAGAGGGTACCATCATTCATCTCTCTGATGCAAAGATTTGTGAGTTCTTCTTGATTTCCTTTCCAGATTCTGTTTGGGTCAGATTTTACTAGGCTCCATTATTCAGGCTCCAGGCGGTCCACTGTCACTATTAGCAGGAAGATTTAACATCCATTTCTGCACCCTCCCGAGTCCTCACATGATCTTAGGCAGTCATTGTGTACCAAACTGCCAGGAACAGAGGGAAGACAGCAACGTTCACTTGCTAAGCAGACCATCCGTACAGTGCAACTGCATGGCGGGCGATGGAGGGAACCACAGATGCCATTCTCAAGTGACACTCAAGTCCTTTTCTGAGGTCTTCCAAAGCAGTATGAGCATGTATACACATAGGTGCCAGAGGTCAACACCAATTACCTTTCTCAATTATTTTCCTTATTGGTTTTGATACAGGGTATCTCACTGAATCTGGAGCTCTCTGAATTGGCTAAATTGGCTAAACTGACCAGCCAGCAAGACCAGAAACCCCCTGTCTCCATTTTCCCAGCAATGGGATTACAGGTGCATGCTCCTGCACCCAGCTTTCCCACACGAGGTTCTAAGAAACCAGACTCTGGTCCTCATATTCACATAACAAGCACTTCACCAACTGTGACATTTCCCCAGCCTCTAGAGCAACACTTGGTTGGCTGCAGCATTTGTCATGCTCCTTGTTCCACTAATCATGTGAGATTCTCACATGACATTCTCTTCTCTAGAAAATGTCCTAGGAGGGATTCAAGGAGGAAACACATCACAGGAGACATGGCCATGCCTCATCATCCTGCATGAAAACACTGGGAGACCGCTCTCTCACCATGTATCTGTGTCCAAGTGTTACTATGCACACATTTTCCCCTCATCACCTTCAGCAGGTGAGCAGATGGCAGAGTTTCACTGCAGCTGGCCAGGAAGAGGAAGGTGAGGCCTTTGGTCCCATCCCTCCCTTCTCTCCATTTGATTCTCAAGCCTCTGTCACTAACTTTTACACAAGAGCAGCTCATGTTCTTCTAAGAGGTGAACTAGGTGTGTGGACTTGGTCAGCCTGAACTGTGGCTCATTCTTAAAGGTATTTTGGCACACAGAGGTGCAGAACCTTGACCTCTGCCTTCTGTCACTGGTTAAAGAAAGTTCTTAACAAGATACAGGATGGTGACAGGGGAGATGGCTCTATAGGTAAGACCTTGTGCTATGCAAATATTAGACCCTCCCCCACAGGCTTGGGGGACATCAAGGAAGAGAGGAGGAAAAATAACATAAGAACCAGAGGATGGGAAGGAATGCTATAAATGCTGTCTTCCAGACATGACAAGGTAGCTGTACTCATGAGGTCACAGCAGCTGTGGTTACTTGCACAGGATCCAAGCCAATCAACACGCCAGTGTGGATGGGGCTCAGGAAGCCAGTCAACATGCCAGCGTGGACAGGGATCATGAGGCCAATCAACATGCCAGCGTGGACAGGGCTCATGAGGCCTGGCAGGTGATGGCTGCTGGGAGAGGCAAGAGCCATATTTCCTCAGAGGTGTAGCCATATTTCCTCAGAGGTGTACATTACCCAAGGTCAGGTGGGTGGCCCCACCCAAGTCCAGGCAGGTGGCAACATTTCTTTTTAAAAAGGAGAGGAGGACACAAAGACAGAAGAGAATAAGATGAGGGAACTTAACAAGTGTGAGAAAGGGGAGATGGGCAGATATGACCAAGATACACTGTCCATGTCTGAAGTTGTCTAAAAACAAATTTTAAAAATATTAGTTTTTAAAAGTTTCTTTAGACAATACAGGGTGGGGCTAAGAAGATGTGTCAGTGAGTAAGAGCACTTGCTGTGCAAGCATGAAGAACTGGCTTCAAATGCCCACACCTCACATAAAAAGCTGGGCATAGCTACAAAGGCTTATGACCCCAATAGGGGCAGAGAGAAGTAGATCTTGGGAGACTGATGTAGGAGGGTCATCTCTCTATGTGTTTCTTTCATTGGTTAATAAAGAAACTGCCTTGGCCTTTTGATAGGCCAGCTCTTAG
>LOEQ01001862.1:449147-460698 GCA_001685075.1 Bramus lutescens
TTCTGGGTATAAGCTAGCCGTGCGGGAGCCGGGTGGGACGAAAAGCAGGCCTGCTCGCCTTTTCCCTACAAGAGACCAATGTCCAGCTGCTCTAGCTAAATAGTGAGCTTCTAGTTCAGGAAGAGACCCTGGTCTTAAGAGAATAAGGCAGAAAGGAACAAAAGAAGGCATCTGGCAACTTCCTTTCACCTCCACATGTGCACACACAGATGCCTGAAACTATATACATGTGCGTGTGATACACATAACACACATACACATAAATACAGGATGGGTAGTTTTATTGACATGCAGATGTAGTTTTACATATGATATATATACATTCAGGCAAGGTAAGATCTGTTTGTCCCATCTGATATAGCTAGTTGGTAACAGCCAGTCATGTCTTTGACACATGGAATGTATGTAATATAGTCTTTGGCAGATGGTATAATAAAGTCACCTCAAATTAAGATTCCCAGGCTGGGGGTACAGCTCAGAAAAGTACCTGACACACATCATGAGGACTGAGTTCCATTCCCAGAACCCTTGTAAGAACAGGCACAGTGACTCACACTTCGCCTGGTAGTCCAAGGACCCCGCAGACAAAAGGGTGAACTTTGGGGGAGGGCAGGGTTGTGCTCTACACTGAGGCTTTGGCAACAAAGCAAAATAGATCAAGTATCTTAAACAATAGACATTTAAGATCTCACAGTGTGAGAAGGCCAAAGCCAACAGCCAGGGTAGTAATACACAGTTGGTTCCTCCTACAGACAGGAAAGATCTGTCCCAGCTGCCTCCCCACCCTACTCCTGGAAGACTCAGTGATTCTTAGCAGGTAGTCGCATTACTGAGATCTACACCACTGCTTTCCATGTCTTCCCATCATTCCTCTGGGGTGGGTCCATTCCCCACCCCCTGCTTGTGACAGAACTGTTCATGCGGAAATGGGGCCTGCTGCAGAGACCTCGCTTTAACTTGATTGTCTCCGTGAAGACCTTTCTTCCGAATAAGGTCACCTTCTGGATACTGGGGTGTCAACATGCCTTTCCAGGGGGAAGATTCAGTCCATGATAACCTTCAGATAACTCAAAACTTACTGGCTCCCCATAAAACCTTCCTCTTGGTTTCAAGTCAACTTCACCCCATTTCTCAAGTCTTCTGAGCTTATCCGTGTCTTCTCCTGTACTTAAATAGAATCAGCTGCATGTCTGTTTTCAACAGAGATCACTACTGGGAAGACAGGAGGAAATACTCAGCATGCCCACAAACACCACCCCAATGTAAACCTCAGTTACCCAGCAGCAGCTCAACATTGGCTCTCTCCCTCACAGGCTTCTTAGCATTGGTTTCTGCTCTCACAGTTTAATTTCTCTTATAAATTGCTGCTTCACCCGTCTTCCTAACAGACAAGTCTGACTCACGTCCCTCCCTCCAGAGCGAAGGAAAGAACAAGTGACTCCAAGACCCTTCTTACCTTTCATACATAATTCAAACCCCTGACCTTGGTCTCAAGTCTCCCTGTCCTCCTGTAACTGCCATGGGCCATGCTATCACTCTCTCTATTTCCCAAGCATGCCCCTTTATATTTCCTGCCTATTCCATCAGGGATCTGCCAAGGAGCGAGTGGGCACTCCCGTGGGATTGACTGGAAGTCGCCTAATGAAAGGATCACTTGCCAAGGAGTGGGCTGGAAGCAGGGGACAGAATCAAACAGAAGGGACGGGTCATGTAGTGATCAGCAGCAGCCTTCCCGAGCAACAAGGGTGTGATGTTGTGTTTCCAACGCCCACAGACAGAAGTCTGAAGGGCACAGTGCTGAGCAAAACAAGGTGTCCCTGGGGAGGAGGAAGCCAAAAAGACACCTCCATACCCCGGGGCATGTTCTCCTCCCCGTCCTTCTCTCCTCATTGAAACCCACCAAATCCTACCACTGTAGAGGCACACTGATGATATGCAGGGTCACTTCTCCAACAAGGTAACCAGATGACTCAAATGAATACAAAATGAACGCATGGCCAAGGCTTCACTTCTTTCATGAAGGGACTAAAATGGTGTCATGGCAGCCTGGAGTGAGGACTCAACTAGCATGCAAACCTATAAGCCCATCAGGTGACCAATGCACTCAGCGAGCATAAGATCACCAGAGGGAAACAGCACATGCCCCAAACACAATCCGCAGTTCCTAGGGTGAAGAAAGAGAGGACCAGCAAGGCCCACAGTCTGAGTTTCCAGAATCATTACTGCAACTTCAAGTAGCTTTAAACCACACAGAGACCAGCGAAAGGCAGAGCCACCATTCCTTCCTATTCATCCATGTCAGTTCTAAGTTTTCAGACGGAGGGAGGGATAAGGATAGAGGGAAGAATAGGCAGAAAAGAAAGAAGAAGAAAAGGGAAAGGGAGGGAGGAGATTTGGGCATCTGGAAGAACCTAGCTCACCAACATCACTCACTCAGGAACTGCCCTTGAGTGAGTTGTCTCACCCTCTGCAGCTTAATTTCCTAATGACTTTAGAGACTAAATGAATTGTTCCAGGAATCGAATGAATTATGGCTCTCCTGTCTGAGGTGAATAAATGGACCTAAAATCTTTGTCCTTCCATTTCCCTTCACAATCAAATTGTGGGGTCTGACCAGGATCCCTGAAATTCCTTCTCAGCCTGACAGTTCTTAACTGTAGATCCCGCCTTCCCCACGAAGTCTCCGAGAGCACACAGGGCATCAGGTCTCTTTCTCCCCACCAGCCTTCTCTGTTAGAGTATCTGTTCCCAATCTCCATTCCTAGTGTTCTTCAAAGTAGAACATTTGATTTCCCCTTCTTCTCCACCTCTTCCAACAGAGACAGCACAAACTCTCTGAAGAAGGAAAGATGGTGGACCTATTTGTGCCTAAGCACTGGGTACCATGTACTACACATGGCAGTCAGTCAACCAGTACCACACACATGATAAACAGTGCCAGCACAGCTGTCTCTCCCACTTCACACATATGCTGTCCTTGTCTGTGGAAGGCAGACTCTAATGGGACAACTTCTGCAGGCACCCCTGGGTGACTCAGTCCCTTGCAACAAGAACAAGAGGTTCACACTCAAAAATTATCCCATCTTCAGAAGACAGTGCTGCTCTAGAGTGTCTCAGACAGGACAGCGATGGGGCTGAGTGCTCGAGTTTCTCTGAGAATCACCAAAGATTTGATGGCAGTGTTCCTTTGTTTATGATGCAACATGAAATACCCTTCAGACATTCTCATGGACCAACAGGACTGTGAGTCAGTCATACTGCCCAGGATGGATTTATCCTTAAAGATGCATGTCAAGAGTGTCCTAGACACAGGAAAGCAATGCTCCCCTCTCTGTTGTTGTCATATTTGATGGGAAATGCAATCTATTTTCACTGCCACTAACTTGTTAAAGATCATGGCTGTACTCATCTCCTCTTTACCTCTGTCCCCAAGACAGCACACAGGACACAGCCCTCACAGCTTTTGGCTCCCACGTCTATGTGTACAAGGCTCAATCGTTTCATCATTTCTGTTCTGCATTACCTATGTCTTCTCATAGCTTCATAGCCATTCACAGGTCCCTGGCACACTGCCAAGAACACAGCACACTTTCAGGACATGCTCCCTGTCTAGTGACTTCCATGTCCCTGGAACCAAACACAAACAGCTTAAGAGAGTTTCTGTCCATCACAGCACAGAATATGTGGCAAGGTGGAATCAGACAGTCACATCATGATGGACCAAGACACAGAAAACTAACAGAAGCAAGGTTAAGCTACTGTCTTCAAAAGTCTACCTGTAGGAACCCACTTCTTCCAACTAAGTCCACATGCTAAAGGCCCCACTCCCCAGACAGTGCCACTGTGTAGGGAACACACATTCACAACGTGAGCCTGTGAGGACATTTCAGATTCAAGCTATAGCACTGCTGAATTAATGCTCTTAACACACATTGAAGAAACTGTCCCCTCTATATGTATTGCTCCTTTTGTCTCAGAGTGAGAGCAAGCCTACAAACATTAAACAATGCTCTACTGTACAGTAGATACCTTCACCAAGTGTTAGGAGTGCAAAAAATATGCACATTTGATAATATAGACGGTATTTCTAAAGAGAGAAAGAGGGGCTGTGGATACAGCTCAGGGCATGAGGACCTAAACTGGATTCCTCAGAACTAGGTGAGGTGTTGTGTATTTGGAATCCCACTGCTGGAGAGACATAGATAAGAAGAATCCCTGGACCTTGCTGGCCAGTCAGCTTAGCCCAGTCAGCAAGCCCCAGGTCCAAGGGAAAGACCCTGTCTCCTTAAGCGAAGTGGATGGCTCCTGAAGACTGTCATGTGAGAATGAGTTCTGACCTAGACACATACACCCATGCACATGCAATCACATCTATATGTGTATACACATGCATGTACACATGCACATGCAACCACATCTATATGTGTATACATGTACATCTGGGAGAGAGGATAGCAGGAACCAAGTCCTCCTGTCATTTTCTGTTTCACCTTGGGGGTGAATGAGGGCTCTGCAATGACCACCTGGAGCTGCAACCCCATTTATATCTCCCAATCCTGTCTGACAACTTGACTTCTTTGTTGCAAACTCTTGAGTGGCTCAGTAAGAATTTTATGAGAAAATACACATGCAGTCCCTAAGGGCCCTACAGTAGACAGCACATACAGACAGGCATCCTGGGAATAAAACAGGCAACAGCAGCTGGGGAATGCCCAAAAACAGTGGTGGACCCTGACTGAGCACACATCAGACAGGTAGGCAGGTATTCCTCCAGCTGATACTGTCTGTGAGACCAGAGAGACTTCCAAACCAGCGTCCAGGACTATTCAGATGAGTCTTCTGGGTGCCCGCAACAACCTCACACAAGCACTGTGTCCTCAACACTGATGCTGCCTCTGGCCCTGCCACTATCACAATGGTGTCTCTCACACAAGCACGTGGACACTGTGTCCTCAACACTGATGTCACCTCTGACCCTGCCACTATCAGAATGGTGTCCCTCACGCAACCACATGGACACTGTGTCCTCAACACTGATGTCACCTCTGACCCTGCCACTATCAGAATGGTGTCCCATACACAAGCACGTGGACACTGTGTCCTCAACACCAAAGCCACCTCTGGCCCTGTCACTATCAGAATGTGTCCCTCACATAAGCACATGGACACTGTGTCCTCAACACTGAAGCCACCTCTGGCCCTGTCACTATCAGAATGTGTCCCCCACACCACGCTCTCCTCTTTTGTCTTCATCTCAGACTTTCACCCAGCAAACCTCCTCCTCCTGTCTCTAAAGGATCTTACCTCCTCTAGAGCACACTGGTGAACACATCTGAGTGATTCTCTCCTTGGAGGAAGGGACCTGTTGGCCTGTTTGCCTGGCTACTGCAGTTGCCACAGGTTTCCCTCAAACCTGTCCTTGGTAGCTAACTCTGTGTTAAGCATCAGGGGAAACTAATATCCCCCACCATGGTCCTGCCCCTCCCATGGAACACTGGATAAATAAGAAAAAATATATGAAAAAAATGGGGGTTTGGGAGGATGGCCTAACTCAAAATTAGCTGGAACAGTGCTATTAATTCCTTATAGGATAGAAACAGTAAAACAAAGTATGGATATGAACAGAAAGATCATAAAAGGTCATGACTGAAGGGAGCAGTGAGTCTGGATAGAACCGGACTCTGAACGGAGGGTTCAGGATAAAACCCTCATTGAATGGCAAGGAGGATTCAAAGGAATAGGGCGTGTTTGTTAAGGGTGGAGGATAATGAAGATTGGGATACAGGGTGCTGATGCTCTGGTCCTTTATGTTCCCTTCAAATTCATGTTGAAATCCCAACGCTCAAAATGATGGTCTCAATAGGCAGGGCCTTCAGTAAGAGATTGGATGGACTCCCTGGCGAGCAAGATCAGTGCCCTTGTTGTAAAGGAGCACACAGAGCCCCCTTCCAGCTCTAGTCCTCGGGAATGAATGGCACTGTGGTTACATTTTATCCCACATGTTGAGACACATGTCCCAGATGTTGAGACACACATAAACTCACGGAGGCAGAAGGACCAGAAGGGAGTCTTTGGGGATAACCAAACACAAAGTTAGAGTAGAATAAAGTGAACCCCCCTCCAAAAGCACACTCAAAAATGTATAAAATAGCACAGGCTGTGTCCTGCTCCCACAACCCCATGAAGTAACTTCAAAACAGAGGAACAGATGCACAGCTTCGAAACAGGGTCTCGGAGGACAGAAGAGGGGAGGTTAGGTTTGGGAAGCAGGGGTTGCCAGCAAGTTCAGGAACAAGGAGGCAAAGGTGGGGAACCACCAAGAGAGGTGACGACCAGGAGCAGAGGCCACATATGGAGGAGTTGAGCAGCAAAATCAATATCGGGGTTAAACCTAAAGAAGAAAAATCCAGTGAGAGTAGGATTTATAGGCTACGAGAAAAACCAAAATGAGAGAGGGGACCAACAGCAAAGAAGGATGGAGAACCACCAGCTCCTGGCCAAAGATTTATGTGTGAGGGCTGCGGCTCAGAAAGGACAGAGGCTGCCCTTTGCAGGAGGAGTGAGGTGAGCATGGGCGGGGATACTGCACAGGTCAAGATAAAGGACAGGAAGAATGCCAGGCAGAGGTGTAGCACCTAGATCAAAGCTTCAGAGATTGCCACATACTTCTGAACAAGTCTGAGACACTGACCTGAACTGCAGTAGCCACCAAGCCGAGTCCCCTAGGCGTGCTAAGTTTCAGTTTCATTCTCTATAAGATCGGGAGATGGGGGCAGACAGGGGACTGTTTCCTAACTATCTCAACCTACCAGGGACCAAAGATGGTCTAATGTGTTGTTTCTTTCTTTGAATAGTCCCCTGTCGGCCTCTAAATCTTTTATATATAAAATATTTTATATATAAATATTTTATATATAATAATATATCATTTTATAATGTACTATAACTTTTCCCTGCTTATTCTAAACGTTTTCTCAGCACCCAAGGCCAGGGTGCACATGTAGAAGGTGCTGAGCTAATGAGTTTCTGAAACAACAGAATTTCCCAAGCCTCAGGGCCCAAATCATCCTTGTCATCCCTCCCTCCCTCTCACCCAGAGGCTATCTGCAGCCACCCAGTGCCCCGCACTGTCATCCTTTTTTTCGGTAATTCAGTCTTGATTTTAAAACAAAATTTAAAGTGTATCTAAAGTCGAAGTACAAATAAGGCAGAATGTCAAATAAATGAGTGTCCAGGGTGTCTAAGATCCTGCCCTTCCTGCAAAGTGTGCACGCTGATTTCTAAGTTTTGTTTTGTTTCGCTTTGTTTTTGTTTTTAAATCTAATGACTTATCCTGGGCAATGAGGAAGGTGTCTCATCAGTTCCTTGAGAAAGTACCATGGGGAACTTTAATCTCAAGCTTTCTGCAGTTTCATGATCGAGGAAGCAAAAGGCACAAATGTCCACAGCTCGCTAGATCTGTGCATCTGAATGAAGGAAGAGCCTGGGGTTCCTGTCTGCTGGGAGGCACTGTTTCACATGTGCAATCTTCCTGCACCCCGACAAACCTGGGCCAGGCAAGTCCCACCTGACCTTCACACTGACCTTCACAGCACTGCTCACTGACCTCAGGGGTTTCTTTTTACTGCCAGGAACTGATGAGCAATTCCTAAGATGTTCTTTGTCATGATGCAGGAAGGTGGGAAAGCACACGAAGAAATCCTCCCATGAAAGAGCTCCTTCTGCAAAGGCGCCCAGCCTTGCTAGTAGAATGATCTCTGCAGCCAGGACCCAAATTTAAAGTCTCTTTGTATGCATAATACTGACTGCCTGAGTACGTTTCTAGAGTAGCTCAGCTATTCTTACGATGACGAAAGAAAAAGCAAACGGCTGAAAACTTAACCAAGGTCATTTAGTAACATGGGTTTTCTTAAGTCGAGGGCACGTCTTATGCCTTCTATGAAATTGTACAAGATTGCTTGAGAAAAAGAGTAGTGTTGGGCTGGCAAAATGGCTCAGCAGGCAACCGTTCTTGCTGCCAAGCCTGACAACCTGAGTTCAATCCCCAAGATCCACAGGATAAGAGGAGAAAACTGACCTCTTCAGATTGTCCCCTGACCTCCACTAGAACACCAGAGAGTATGTACACACACATACACACACCAAATAAATGATAAATGGTTTCTTTAAAAAAAAACAATGATCTATGTTTTTAAATACCAAATTCCAGGCCATCGCTATATTGAAAAGGCCATAAAAGTTTTTAAGATAAAAGAAGCCACGCATCTCAAATCATGCATGTGTCTGGGTGAATCCACTAGGTGCTATCAATTTACTTTATGATAGGATTCATGTGTCCCAAGTGTCAGGCACATCCAGAGTTTACACAGCATCTTCTCAGTCCCTGTAAATATAAACGAATCAGAGCGCACACTTCTCCAGCTGGCAGGGAAACCACTCATCACCTGCTGGGAAGGACTCTTGGCAGACAACAAAACCAGCAACAGCATAACGGAAAGGAGACAGGAACTGGACTGATGGGCTAACAGTTCTCACAAACGAAGACATCCTTGAGGGCAACAGAGAAGACATATCTCATGGAAAGACTCCATTAACGATGTTACCTGTGTCCCTTAGTAATCATCTCAGACCTCGTTCAGAAAAGAAAAGGGAAGGTGCTGTGGTTTGTAGAAAGACACTTCAATGTGCTGGAATGCGGAATCCAAATCCAACTGACAGGATAATAATCAGGGCATGCTAATCAGATTCTGTAAATGTCTGGTCCCCTGCACGGTGATGGTGTCCCCAGGACTGACTGTTTTTTATCTATAATAGCCCTGTCTATTACTATCAAAAAGTCCTCAATTATAACTATTGCCTCAAGATACACAGTCTTAATGCTCCTTGGTACGTGTGCCCTAAAAAAAAAATGGGGCTAGGGTGTGTTTGCCTGGCACACACAAAGCCCTCAGTTCATTCCCCAGCACAACATCAACCCGTGATGAGAGTGCACACCTGTGATCCCTGCGCTCAGGAAGGTGAGGCAGTAAGGCTCAATAGAACAATGCTATCCTCAGCTACAAACCAAGTTCAAAGCCAAGCTGAGATTTAAAAAAAAGAAAAAGAAAAAAAATGAAGCCAGGTATGCTAATCCTGTAATCCCAGCATTCTGAAGACTGGAACAAGATCTCCATGAATTCTATACTGTCCTATGCTACATAGGGAGCCAGCCTAGGCTAGCAAGTGAAAACTTGTATGTATGTATGTATGTATGTATGTATGTATGTATGTATGTATGTATGTATGTATGTATGTATGTATAAATAAAAGCAAAATTGAATAACTCATATTGACATTTGCACATTTAAAAAATGACCGGGTGTGGGGGAAGCTGAGGATAATAAAAGAATGGGACATTTGCCTTTACTAACCTTATTAACATTACTGCACCACCAATATGCTCAGGTTAAAGAATAAATTGGATAGGATCCAGGGCAGCAGACAGGGAAGCTGGGAAAAGACTTGCAAATTATCGTATTAAAATCACAAGCTAAGAAAAAGATGCGTTCCTTTAAGATATGCATGGCACATGTACACACGCTCACACATGCACACACACACACACACACATACACACCCTGTTTCACAGTGCTATTCCTTCAAGGTCATTTATCATCAGTACAACAACCTACCAATGTTTTATTAAAAGAAGAATCTCAAACTAGGACTGCCAGGCCTTACACAAGCCCCACTTATCAAAGGTGTTGTTCTGGATGACAGGCAGCTGTTAAGTGACAGAGTTAAGAGGACTTTAAATGTGGAAAGAAAGAAAAAAACCTACAGGCAAGCACAGTACCTCAGTCCCCATAACAGCACCTCCATAAGCTGGGCTTAACATTGGAGCCTGCAGGGAGCCCTTGAATGCACAAAACCAGCCAAAATTTCCTGGCTAATTTTAACCCCGTGGAGTGTGATACAAACTGAATTTTTAAAGCCATATAACATAGTCTGCCTAAAGAAGACATCCCTTGGTTTTGGTTATGGCTTGACTTGTTGAAAACAAAAACGGAACTTTTAGACAATTGTCCATTAAGAAATGTAATAAATTATATGGCAAGAAGGCTTCAAATACCCTCATAAACAATGTCTTAGTGAAGATGTTCTCTAAAGGTCTGGGGGCGGCAGAGTATGGCTCGGGTCAGTGTTTCCCATTGGACCCAGATCTGCACTCCCAGCCCTCTCTGGAATGTCTTCATGTGCAGATGACACCCCCCCACACACACACACACACAATGGGGAGTGGGCTTCTAATGCTACCTCCAGATTTTCTGCAAACACAGCGACATGATTTCACATCTAAAAGTTATCTTCTAGTTAATATTTCAAAATTTTCCCATCTGTGGTGTTTTCTGTGATTATGGAAGGGATTGCACCTGGAAGTGGGATGTTTAAACTGCTGGGAAGAAACCCCAGCAGAAAATGCAGTCTTAGGTTAAAATCCAGGAATCCTGTCAGGAGGATATTTTTAGGAAAAGAGGAGAGGTGGGGAAGGAAGGACCGAGGTGCTGAGATGAAAAGGCGAATTGGATTGTTATTAACACGGAGTTCCTGTGTTTCTTTGGTCCCTGGGGGCTCAGTCCAGGTTTGGAGGTGAGCAATGGGGTGGGAAGTATCTGCAGTGTTAAAACAAGTCAGGGAGGAAGCAGCTGCGCCAAGAGGCACTTAAGGAGAAGGAATCTTATTAGAGTAAGGCCAGTCTTTCCCTGCTTATTACCCAGTGTGGAAATTCCAAGCAGCCACCCTCGCCTTTCGCTCGCACGTACACAGACAGACAGACGGACGGACGGACGGACGGACGGACGGACGGACACACACACACTCGCTTGCAGGCAAGCACTTTGCTACACTCAGTATTCAATAAGCCAGCGTTTAAGAGAACGACACCACACGTTCATGATGCCCACCCTCCGTAAATGCTTTCATGCGGCGCACAGACACGTCACATACTCACACGTACACACACACACAAACACACACCACGGTTCCCATGTGCTCTGCAAGCTGTCGTCACAAAATCACCACGGCACCATGCCGGGAACCGTGGGGTCCACCAGAGCAAGCCCTCGAGTCACTGGTGTCATCCTGACTTGGGGGCACCCTCGGGGCAGCCTCCTCAGCCCTGGGCCACTCACTATGTGAGCTATGCCAAGTACGCGGACTGCGATGTCCTCGCTCTGTGACAGCGCACAGACTCAACCCCAAAGCCCCAGGGATGGCGACAGCGAAGTCCCCACGCTCCGCGCGCCCCACCTGCACGCAGCCCTGCACCCTAGCCTGAGGCCGTCGGAGAGGTCCCTGGCCAGTCCCGGATCCCGCAACTGGATAGCACCCTCCCGGGTACCTCCCGTTGGCTAGCCACGCTGTCACTGCACTGGGTTCCCTTGGTTTTCCACACGCGCGCACAGACACGCGTCCTGCCCTTCCTAGGCTCGACACGCACACCTGCAGACATGCGGTGATGCGGACCCCTCCAGTATCCCAGTGGCGCCTCTGGCCCCGCAGCCGGCTGTCA
>LOEQ01001862.1:468987-480651 GCA_001685075.1 Bramus lutescens
TTTTATTGTCACAACTCTATGGCGTTTCAAGGTCCCTGCCAGCAAGCAAGCTGCCGCATTCTGGACCACATTCAAATGTTACGTAGTCGAAACGACTGCTGAAAGAGTCAGAGTTTGCCCTGGCAGGATGGCCCAGAAAGCTGGCATTTTAAAACAGCACAGTTTTTTTGTCCTGCTACAACTGAAAACTGAAAAGCATGCATTCAGCTTTTCATCAACACCATTTAAGTGTTTTGTGGCAGGACCTCTTTAAAGAGCTGCAGGGTTTTGCAGCTACAGCTGAGTCAGAAATCCTCTCTTAGATGAGAGAGTGCTTGCTTGTCTCTAGCAAGCAGAACAGACCTGAGAAATTGCTGCTACTAAAAAAAACATGCTTTACTCTATTCTTTCCCAAGCTTTCTCAGGCTTTTTCTGGATGCAGTTATCCACGTGGACCCCATTTGTAACATGAAGGGGCCTGCTTGTTGGGGTTTCTGTCCTGCCTGATATCTCACAGCTGGCAAGTCCCAAAGAAAATCACACACAGGTCTACATAGGTTATAAAACTGATTGGCCCATTAGCTCAGTCTTCTTATTAGCTCTTGTAGCTTATATTAACCCACTATTCGTATCTATGTTAGCCACATGGCTTGGTACCTTCAATCTTTCAGAGAAAGCACTTGACAGTGACTTTTGAAGCTCAGCCTTTGGAGGGTATATGAAAGATGAGAGGCTGAGCAAGACCTTCCACTCATCTATTGTTGGTTTTAACTAGCTCACAGGCAAATCATGAGAACTCAGATGAAACCATGCAAATCAAATCTCTAGGCTGTGACTTCTGATTCATCTAGGTGCTAATTTCTCCCCCTGAGATCCAGAATAATACCTGGTTTGCTCAAGTCTCAAGTGAATGGACAAATGGCACCTCAGACACAACACACTAGGTAGAACCCCACCCCGAATCCTATCCTCAATCATCTTGCTTCAGAGTCTGCCACATCACAGTTAATGCTGGTCAGGCCAAAGGCTCAGGTGACATGCTTTGATTAACCCTCTTCCCTCACTCCCCACACCAATCTACTGGCAACTTGTGCCAAGAAAGAGATTGCAAATCTGGCTGTTCTCCCATGTCCTGGTCTAAACTGTCTGCTCCCTCATTACACCTCAGGAGCCTCTTTCTGCTTCCTTCAGCCACCTCCAATCTACTCCTCACCTCTCTCTTTGCCCTTGAATAAAACCAATGGCATTTATACCATGAGTTGAAGGCTCTGTATTCTCAGACCCTTCCTGCCCACTAACCATATCTACCCTCACTTGATCACAGCATTTCAAAGACACTGGTCCTTTCTCTCACCATCAAACAGGCCAAGACCACTTCTCTGTGGGCTCCCTCCACCAGGCACACTCTTCAAGGGATTGTCATATAACTGACTGTCAATCTTCAGTTCAAGACATCCTGGCTACCATTTCTAGACCCTTCAACCATCTCATTCATTCGTTTGTTTGTTTTCTGTTTTTTTTTTTTCAAGACCGGGTTTCTCTGTGTAGTTCTATTTGTCTTCAAACTCACTCTATAGATATGGGTGGTCTCAAACTCCGAGATCCACCTGTCTCTGCCTCATAAATGCTTAGATTAATGGTGTGCACCACCACCACCACCACCCAGCCCATCTCATTCCTTCTTAACTTCCTGATGCAGTCACCTCCCGAGCAGAAGTGGGAATCTTTAGTAAAGTTGCTTGAGCAGCTCATACCTACTACCTCCCTCAGCTGCCTTATCATCCTGTCAGATGGAGAGAGCAGCATCCTCAGCCAGGATCTGTTCTTTACAGAGGCACACTGTGTACTGCTGCTCTTATTAAAATATTCATAGGATGGCTTCTGAACTATGTTCTTCCAGCTTCTTCCGTGATGTGGAGGTTATTCGTATCAGTTCAGTATGGAAACGTCTAGGTCATTCTTTTTATAAATGTGTAACTTACTATTCCTGTGACTAACTAAACTTCTCCCCCACAGATTCTCTAAAATGGAACCAATGCTTGCTAAAAACTTACAGGGGCAAGTATCCAGAGCTTGTGGACACATGACTCAGATTTTCCCCTCGAGGTTTCCACTCATACCTCCAGAACAAAACTGTATGGTGCTATTTCAATAAAGGGATGGGTGGACAGATAAGTAAACAGACTGTTTTTACTGTCTCGATCCTGTAAGTTACATTTAAAATCAGATTCCTTTGTATATCTAACAAGAGAAAAATACTTCTGTACTTTTTTTTTTCTCAGACAGGGTCTTGTGAGTCCAGGTAGCTTTACACTCCCTGTGTAGCCAAGGACGACCTTGCATTTCTAAGCTTTCTACATCCACCTTCAGAGTGCTGGGATTAAAGGCCTGGTTTGTATTTAGTGCTAAGGCTGGAACTCGGGGGTTTGTGCCTGCTAGACATGCACTCTACCACCAGGGCTATGATTCCAGCCTTTTCTATACCCTGTGACTAAAACACTTGGTCTCTTTGATTTCACTTTGTGAACCTTACTGTAGAAGATGTGTGTGTGTGTGTGTATGTGTGTGTGTAAGTTTTTTTTAGTAAAAGCTCATGATTTTATTGTCTTTATAACTAAATTGGCTTAGAACTGGATCATTTGGCCCCTTCTCTTCTTATCACTTCCCAGTTCAAAATGCTTGCATCTCCTAGTAGCCAGCATCCTCTTAGACCTGCAGTGGACTCAACACACTCATGTCTCAGAACAATCTTCTTTACAGTTTTAGCCTTTTTGTGGAGAACAGGCTTAGTCTGTCCACCGTACCCACTCTCTTTTCTGTCATAGTGCCACTTTCCCTGGGCATACTAAGAATCCTTGCCCTTCTTGTACTGTGTCACTTGGTGGGGATAGTGCTTGCCACATTTCTTATAGCATGTCCAGCATGTCTTAGGAATGTGCACCATGTTGGCGGGAGCGATAGCAGCACAAAAAGCTAGGTTTTTATATTTTATCTGCTTAAATTTGTCATTTTTTTCTTTCTCTCCCAAACAACAGTCCCACCTCTCTTCCTATAACACTTCATCTGCAATCCATGTCATGGAAAGTCATTTGCTTTGTCAATTAATTTTCATTTTATATTTTTTTCTCTTTTACCATATATAAGAATTACCCTTTTGTTCTTAATGGAGTTCACATAAAATGTTCAATGCTCCTGATCTGGCTTTGTTTTTATTTCATTTTCATTTTCAATTAATTCAGTTTGCATACCCTTTAATACATTTTAATTATTTGTTCTTCTGTGTATGACAGCTTTAGATAGACAGGGAGGAAAAACAAATAAACAAAACCCCTCCTCACTTCAATTCCCTGAAAGGTTCCTAGCAGCAACAACAACAAAAAGCCTGTCACCAAGCAAACCTGAAGCAGTCTCAGTCTCTAAAGCTTCCCAGAACAACTGCAGCTGAAGGCCAGAAACTCTTGGTCTCAGCCACACAGACTCCAGACATAGAAGTTCAAGGTTACCCTGGACACGGCACTGGTGCCCTGCTCCTTGATCCTCTCCTGACCCCAGAATCCTCCTGAAACTGAGACTGTACCTCACATGAGTCCTGCTGTCCAGGTGTTTCTGATTGACCCCCACCAATTTACACTAACTTCTTTTCTCATTGCCATGACCAAACATCAGATAAGTGGCGACTTCTGGAGGAAGGATTCATTTGGCTCACAGTTAGTGGTACAGTACACCGTGTCAGGACATGGAGGACACGGCAGCAGGAGAACAAGGCTGCTTGCTCACAGCTGGGCAGATCAAGAAGGAGAGAACGGGATGCTGTCATTCTGCTGGCTCTATCTAGTCTAGAACTCCACCCACAGGATTGCCCTGACAACATTCAGGACAGGCCTCTCCCACCAGGTAATCCTATCTGGGAACATCCCCACAGACTTACCCAAAGACAGACTTCATTAACAACCTACGTGTTTCTTAATTCAGTCAACTAAGTAATCAAAATTAAACAAAACTTAATCGAAAATGATGCTCTTTGCCACTAGCTCTGTTCTGTTTTTGTTTTTGTTTTGTTTTGCTTTGTTTATCCTATCATTATTCAGAACTTCCTGGAATATCGTGCCTCTTTCCCCTCCAACACACGTCCCCCACCCCTTAACACTAACAGGTAAACAATCACCTATTGCTGGACTCTGATGATCTCAGGAGAGCAGCGCTGCTCTGCTGACCCAGACCACTCACCTTTGGTCTAACCAAGCTTTAATTTTTTTTTTAAAATGTAGTTTGTAGGTTTATATTGCACAAGTTTGGCCTCAATTCCTAATCTTTATATTCTTACCCCAAATAAAAATACAAAACTAGAAATAAACAGATATTTTAAGAAAGCTGAAATATAGAAAAAGAAAACCTATAATAAATAAAAATGTTAATGTTAAAAAACAGAAATTGCAAGATGTGGAGTAACATCAGATATTATCCCCAAAATGGTAAGACAGAGCCATCATAAGCCAAGAACGGTACAGATGCAAAAGGAGTAAGAAGGAATTCTGAGAAATTCAAAATGTCAACCAAAAGAAACTTTTCAACAGAGAGTAGTAAGTTAAAGTTGAGATTTCCTAGAAATAGAAATAAAAGACATATATAGAAGTCAGGACAAACAGATAAAATACTTTGAATAAAATATAACATCTGACTCCTACTTTCGGAGTCAAAAAGAAGAGAGAGAGAGAGAACGTGGGGAAGAAATTATCAAGGAGTAGCAGAACAGAAAGAAGCCTCCGAGACAAAAGAATTGGGGTGACTGAGATGGGTGGACTTGCTTCAGGCCCTGTCTGTACGCCCTCGGAGCTCCTAGAAAGGGGAGGGGCCTGCTGCTTATGCTGGCCTATCTTTTTTCTCCCATGTAAAAAGAGGGACTAAGCTGCAAAACCTCAAGCAGGCTGACCAGTGATGGACTTCTTTCCACAAGCTCTGCCTCTGGTTCTGCAACCTTCCAGAGTTGCACCTGCTGGAGACAGATTGTTCAAACATAGGGGGCTGTGGGGGACAGGCCACATTCTAACAACCAAAGTCCAGGTCAAAATTAACAACCAATAATAATAAAATAGACTCATGGCAATATTATACTACAATAAAAGTAATTTAAAACTGTTTTAGGACTTTCCCATTCAATTCCAAATATCACAAAAATGTTAAAGAAATTAAAATAAAGACTATATAGTGAATTCCAGGCAACCTGGGCTATATAGTGTGACCACATCTCAAAAATAATAAAATGTAAAATTAAATAATGAAATAAAATTTCTTAAGCCAAAATGAGCTGGAATAAGGTCTCTGTGGCTTGAATTTCAAAGTGACTAAATGTACCCAAAGACATCAGTAAGAGTTATTGTCCTTGTCAGAAATAGGACTCCTCAAGTGTCCCCATGAATAACATAAATAACAGCATGGCAGGGTACTGAATAACAAACTAACACAAACAAAAACATACTCCAGCCTCACTCAAGTCATGGGTGTCTGTACTCAGAATAGCACACACATGAGGTTGTTGCTCACTCACTCTCAAAACTCGCAAGTGGAAATAAAGAAACAATCAGTTGTCATCATAAACTAAACTACTTTAAATTTTTGTCATGGAAAGGTAGGTCAGCGTTGAAGTAAAATAAATAAATAAATAAATAAGTAAATAAATAAATAAATAAGTAAATAAATAAATAAAGCTTGAAAGCTATAAACAGGCTAAAATCCTCTCCGGGAATGCCTTTGAAATGAAGAAGTCCCTCAGGAAAAATCAAGGTGGCCAAAGCCCCCACTCCTTGTCTCACTGCTCTTCACAGAAGATGGGGAGCAGAATGGGAACCACGAGTGGACAGGCTGGGGTGCAGGGTTAGCTAGTACTACTCCCAAACTGGTCCTCTGTGCCCCTCAAGTGGCTGCATTAGTTTGGGTAGAAAAAGGCAAATGAAGAAGCTGAACCATTAGGTAAGCACACAGCTTCAGAAGGCCCCAGAGCGCCCGTGTCTCCCGTGCTCAGCTATCCTTGTGGACCAGCTTCTACCAGCTTTATCGTTGGGATAAAAGCCTGGCCAAAGCAACTCAGGGAAGAAAGGGCTTAATTTAGCTTACAGATATGAGGATGGTAGCCTGGAAGTATCTGTGATGTTGAGAATGTCTCTTATGTTTGGGGACATAGGCATGAGGCCGCTTTCTTACTCTCAGAGGACTAGGAAGCAAAAGGCATGGGTCAGAAGCAGGCTACATTTTAACCCTGAAGTTCCCCATCACCACTGCCATGGCCAGCTTCCTCCAGCTAAGGCCCACCTCTTTGAGGATCCAAAAACAGTGCCAGCAGCTAAAAGCCAATTGCTTAAATATGTGAACCTATGGGGGACATTCTATACCTGAACCCTCACATCGTGTTAAACGATGAATGTTGTCTGTAGCTTAATTGCATTTGTGCTACCAATCAGCTCCCAAATCATAACATGGAGAATTAATATTAGTTAATGAATGCTCAGCCTTATCCTATACTTGTTACTAGCTCTTATAACTTAGCCTGTTTCTCTTTGTCTACGTTTTGCCTCTGGGCTTTTTACCTTTCTTTCATTCTGTATGTCTTACTGTCACTGTTTGCTTTGTTTCTGGCTGGCTGGTGGCCAGCTGGCCTTAGGCATCTGTCTCCCTCTCTTTCTCCTCATTCTCTCCTCCATTCTCTCTCTCTTTTCTCTTCTCTCCTCCTACCTATTCTCTCTGCCCACCCGCCCCCACCTATCCCTCTACTACCTATCTATTGACTTTCAGTTTTTTATTAGACCAATCAGGTGCCTTAGGCAGGCAAGGTGAAATAGCAACACATTTTACATAATTAAACAAATGAGGTATGAACAAGTGTAACACGTCTTTGCCTAAAGTAATATTCCACAAACGTTATCCCTCTCTTAGTAAGGAACTTTTGTGTTGGTGAGCATTGGTTATCCAGCTGATTGGCTTGAGAAAGTCCTAGAAGTTAAAGCACACTTCTAGGACTGCAGCGACCACCCTCTTCTGTTACACTGACAGCTGACTACCTCCTGTGTGCTCTGAGTCAGCTCTATCTCCTGTCACCAAGGAATGTTGACAGCTGTTACAGAAAGTTAGATATACGGGAAAGGATTAAGATACATGGCTGCAGTGAACACCTTAATCCTTCGAGTCCTGCCATCCTTGCCTATTTCCAGTGAATTGGAAGTTAACACAGAATCCCACAAGTTCTCAAAGTGCAGAATATAGATTATTATGGAGTGCTCCTCTCCAAATGAGACATCTATAGCATAACCCCTTGTGCCAAGACTCAAGGAACAGAATATTGTGGAAGATGGGATGGGGTGGAAAGAGGCTAGGCTAAACAGTGTCTTTTGCCCTTACAGGCAGTTCTATTCCCTGAACCTCAACAACTGGTTACCTGCACAAGACCAATCTGGTTAATAATTTTCCAGCATGGATTTGGAGGTAGCTCACAAAGTTTTACTCCTAAATGAAAAGCTAAAGGCAGTCAACAGCTACTAGGGAAGAATCAGTTTTCTACAGAGCTTGGCACCCTGGTAGGTTGCCCATGCTACAGTAGAAATTCTTTATCCATGTGAGCAACATTAACTAAAGGCAGTTACGTAGAGATTTAGTTATAAACATATGATATGAAATTGGGAGGAGAATGTAAAGGAAGGACCCAGGACCCAGGGAAGCAGGTAATGAGAGTCTTATGCAAGCAGATAATGTGGGGAAACAATCAAATTCCTACCCTACTATGAAACCTGTGAACTACAATGATACCCAGCCTTTCAAGAGTCTACAATGGCACTCATATCTTGCTGGTAACCAAAAGCTCTCTAATTGGATTCAATAAATGGGAAAACATGCCTGATACTGGAAATCTAGCCAGCTACCTAGTACTAGTGAGGTCACAGATCTCAGATCACTCTACTAGAGCAGCATAATTCCTAACTGAATTCGAAATGCTTATCCTTATCCCCACAGGTAAGTTTTCATCTCTTGCCAAAGAGGCCTCTTTTTGCAGCAGACTGAGGCCATCACAGAAAACCACAACTGGTCAAAATACACAGAACAATTGATTGCAGGCTTCCCAGCCTCAAAAGACAGACCCGCAACAACTCCTGCACCTTAGACTTAGGGAACATGAAGGAAGAGTGAGAGAAAAGATTCTAAGAGTCAGAGGACCAGGAAGTCTGCTATTAGATTGTGTCTCCTATAAATAATAGGGGAACTACACTCGTAATACACTGCAACCATACAGCTGCCTAAACAAGACCAGAACACTGACAACACTAATATGGAAGGAGGAAATCTCATGGGGCTCCACCCCAAAGAAAGAACCACAGGCAAATAAGGACTTCTGAGAGGGAGAAATACTCTTCCCCAGGGACTGGATCCTAATTGGTTGCTCAATACCATGTGGTCAGCCCTGAAATGGTGACTATATAAGCAACACTAAAGACTGAGTATGGATATTTATAAATCTGAAAAAGGAGCCATGAATTCAAAAGAGTAAGGGGTTGGAGGTAGAAGACATGGGAGGAGTTAGAGGGCGAAAAAGAAAGGAGAAAATGATGTCATTGTATTTTGATTTTAAGAAATTAAGAAAAACAAAAAGGACATGAAGGTGGGAGGGGGATACAAGAGAAGGAAGAGTTGGGGGCAGGAGTGAGGAGAAGATTTGGTCAAAGTAAAATGTATTCATGTATAAAGGGAAAATGAATAAATATATTGAAAGTCCTTCTGCATCCTTGCCACCAGGAATTTTACAAAGACTTTTGACTTGTCATTTTCTAAAGTCCCAACCCCTGTCTATCTCCATTTCCTGTCCCTTCAACTCCTTCTGTGTCATCTTCTCTCTGGTCTTGGAACACAGTCTCTTTCACCTTTGGAGCTACATGACAGAATTCCAGGTCCTTGGCACATTCTCACATACAGCAGTTCAACTCTTTTCTTATAAAGAACTCAGACATCTAGACTAATGTCAGGAAGTTTGGTCATGAGCCACAGAACCTGTGTCTAATAAGAATCCCCTCCTCCTCCTTCATTAATCAGTCCACATTTTCAATTGTTCTTTCTTTTCACTATATCTATACACTGAGCAGCTTGAAACAAAAATAAGTGTGCTATATGCCCAGTTCCCCCAAATACTTTAGGGGTTCAAAATACTTCCTTATAATTATAAAGTAAAAAAAAAACCCTTATTCTAATCCTCCAGGGCTGCAGTGGCAAATTGTCACACCATTATTTATTCTCTCACAGTCTGCTATCAGAAGTCTGAAGCCAAGGTATACAAAGAGCCATGCCACCCCCAAGAGAAATGCCACCTGCCCTTCCCAGCTCCTGGTGACTAATGATGTCTTTCCAAATTCCTACTGTTCTCCACATGGTCCACAACCTCCCCATGGCCACCACCTTCCCCCTGGTCTCCACACTCCCTATTGCCTCTGCTCTTCCCATGATCCTCTCTCCCTGTAATCTCTACACAGCCATCTGTCTGTATCTCCCTCTACTCTTCCTTCTTCTCTTAAAGACACCAGTCGTCACTGGACTGAAGGCATCCTCCAAACCCAGAACAATATCATTATGATAATACTAATTAATTATATCTACAAGGATCCTATACCCAAACAGGATTGTTGGGGATTGCAGATCCTCAAACCCTGAATCTTCTGCAACCCCTTGCCTGCCGGAGTAAACAACTTATTTTCCTGTGCTTGCAGCTGCTCTGGGCATGAGACCCTCATGAGTTCCTGATGGCAGGGGAGTAATTTCTAGTGGGCTTGCAGCTAAAAAATCCCATAGCTAGGGTGTGGCCATTAGTCAAGGCTAGCCCTATATAAGCTGTCCTGGGACACAATAAGATTGGCATTCTTGTTTCAAGAGTGACCCATGTCTCTGTGTGTTTTTTACTCCCCAGTCCCTTGCCTGACCGTGGTTCCAGGTGGTGCAGGTGCCATACAGGATCACATTTGGAGATTCTAAGTTGACACAAATTTGGGTTGAGAAGGAAATGCTATTCAATCCATTATTTCTAAAATTTTGAAATTGGGTCTACAAGAGGACTAGAAGTATTCACCAAGCATTTCTAAAACATTTATCATGCTAAATGTAGGCATTTGGCTCTTTACTGAACCTACGTATCGTTGCTCTGCCTGCCCTCTGCACACTCATTCCAAGCCTTCTCTCCCAAGGGAGCCATGTGCCAAAAAGGGTATTTCTTCCAGGCTGGAGTTATTTTCACACATTTGTTTTTAAATTAAAACAATAGTAAAGCGCACTGACATTTTGTTCCTGGAGCATGTGGAGTAATATTTTTATGGTTACTCTGGCAACCACCAAAGCAGGGGTGGCAGGAGAGAAGGAGAAGAAGGGCTGGCCCTGGCCACCAGGAGGTGGAAGGAATACCTCTCTCCAGCAAACTGGCTCGGGTCCTACCAGCATGGAGATCAGAGTTCAGCTACTGCCCAGAAAATGGCCTGGATCCCTGGCCTGACTCACCATCCTGGGACACACAGATTATTTTCTCAAGAAACTAATGATAAACTAAGGAGGGTAGGAATTAGAGTCGTTCTAAAAAAGAAATGTTTATATAGGGCCAGACATCCTGTCAGCATAGAAAGGGCACTTGCTGGTTGAACTATTTGTAGACAACCAATACACACACACGGCCAAGTCCACAGTCCAGCAACACTAATGTGAATCAAGGGCCTGATGCCAAACATGTACCAGATTCTGGGACTTGGTCTGAAATAAATCCTATCACCTTTATGACCTTAGAATGCTTAACGTGATTGAACTAAAACATCAAGGTATTTAAGAAGCACATCTTTGGCATGCAGTATCCATGAAGGGATTTCCCAGAGATTAGCTGAGAGAAGACCCACGCTGAATGTAAGCACTACCTTCCAGACTGAATGGAAACGGGAACACAGAGAAAGTGAGTTGAGCACAAACAACATTCCACATTCTCTGCTTGCTGAGCTACCCAGATGTGAGCAAGCAGCCTCCCACCATGAAGGTCAAGGGCTAAACCTATGGCTGTGCCTGCCTTACCATGGTAACTGTATCCCCCCTGAGCACAGGACCAAAACAACCCTTTGCTCCCATAACCTGATTCCTGTCAAGATATTTGGTCACAGCAGTGAGAAACATAACTAATACCAACTTCCGTAATGGTCCTACGCTTATTGTTCTATTGAGGACTACTGTGTGCACACCCCTCAGCCATGGGTTTTAGAACTATCCTTTAGTGTGCTGTGCTAATCTCCTGCTTCAATCTCCATTCCAATCATTGCACACAATAAATAATCCATTCCCTCGTATTTTGGGACTGGCTTCTCCCATTTGTCAGAATCAGCATCCAACCCTATCACAACACATATTGTTTTGCTCATTCTTTGTGGGTGAACATACCATCATATGGGCATATACATCTTGCTAATCCATCACCAATTGGTGGACAATTTGTTTCTAGCGTTTGACTACCATAAGTGATTTTGTTATAAAATGTGCCCTTTGGAGTCCAATCCAACCAAATTCTCAGCAGGAAATAAGCGTGATGGGTAATGGAATTGTCAGCTTGATGAGACGGAACACTGCAGGCAGCAGTAGGGCTCACCTTTGGGTGTGTCTGATAGTAACCCTGAGGAGGACTGACTGAGGGTGACC
>LOEQ01001862.1:480709-494509 GCA_001685075.1 Bramus lutescens
GCGGCTCTTCCAACCACATCTTCCCCACTGTGACAGACTGTCTCCCTTGACCACGGGCCCAAATAAACATCTCCTCCACGAAGGTGCGTTTCTCTGGCATTTGGTCACAGCAAGGAGAAATTTGAGTAGGTAAGCAAAGATGTACACATGTGGCCCATATGTCTTCCCATCCTGAGTATTAAAACGAAAAATAACTGGAGGAAGGGAAGAAAATCCAAACTCCTGCCAAAGCCAATAAGCCCTGGTGCTATGGGTGTGAGCCAGCTTCCTGGGGGGCTTGTGCTGACTCCAATCGTGTGCTTCTCGCCAGATAGCCTCACAGCTTTCTTGTATCACAGACTGTGTTTTCTTATCCATGACATGGAGGGGGGATTTCTGCTTCTGGGATTTGTGGTAAGATTTAAATCAGACAGTATGTAACAAACACACCACTGTAACGCTACCATATGTAAGCCATTGTCAATGCGGCTATCACTCAGAGATCCAGTCCCACCCTGGTCAGCATTAAAGACATGGGCATGAAGCATAATGACTGGGAACACTGAGAGGCTATGGAAGGCCACATCTGAGGTCCAGCCTTCTGTTAAGGAACAGTTGCCAAAGGACATAGAGTCTGGGAGACACATTTAATCACAATGGCCCAGCCACAGAGGGCTAGAGCCTGCTGAACTCTTTGTTCATATGCTGAGACCTCTTTGACAACATAACTAGTCCCAACCACCTAGCAAGAAATTGATCAATTTCCTACTATTCTACCTCAGTTCAGAATGAAGACAAGAACCTGGGTAGAGTCAGAGATTTGAAAAGAAGGGCAGATTCAAAGCCCGCTCCATGAGACTTTCCAACACGGGAGAGCACAGGTATACACAAGGAGGAACGCTCATGATCTGTCATCTGGGTTTCCAGGAGAACCCTGGGGCTACAGGACTTGTCTCCCAGTCTTCACGGTGAATCTCGTTAGAGGAGGCCCAATAGCTAATCACCTCCTGCCTTAGTGTGTGTTAACTGGGAAAGCAGGAGCTGAGTCAGGGCTTCAGGAGAATGACCTGGACCCAGCACTGGGAAGGTGGTAGAAAAGAAACTAGGTTGGCCAACTACATGATCAGTCCCACTGTCCCTAGCTGATTCTTCAATGTAGCAACATCAACTTGGGTGAAGGAGAAATTGTTTCACTCCTCTGTTAGATTAGGCACATAATTAAAATTATTTTAAGATAATACTCTATTTATATATGAAACAGCTAAGTACAAAGCTGTGTGACTCTACAAGCATTTGAAAATATTTCACATTTACTAAGTGGAAGTGTGAATTAGAACACAAAGGCAGATCAGATTACCTCAGCTCTCAGATGACCATATCTAGAGCATAGACAATATTGACATTTAAGGTTTGAATCATAAACATAGAGCCACAGACAGGTGTTTCTATTTATTAATCTACTTTTAAGCATCTCAAATATTTTTCAAGTACAAAATTATTCCAAGTAGAACCACGTTTTAAACAAATATTGTTCAATTGATTGTAAGAGCACCTAAAATGGATTGCCTCCATTTGATTTCTAGTGAGTGGAGGGAATTTTGACATACATTGACTGACTAGCCANCCAGTCATGTGATCTGGCTAGACACATGTGGTAGTTTGAAAGAAAATGGACCCCAAAGGGAGTGGCATTATTAGGAGGTGTGGTCTTATTGGAGGAAGTGTGACATTTTGGAGGCAGGCTTTGAGGCCTCATACATGCTCAAGATACGGCCCAGTGTCACAGATCACTTCCTGTTGCCTGTGAGATAAAGAATTCTCAGCTCCTTCTCCAGCACCATGCCTTCCTGCACGCTGCCATGTCCCACAATGATGATTGCGGACTAAACCTCTGAACTGTAAGCCACCCCAATTAAATGCTTTCCTTTATAAGAGTTGCTGTGGTCGTGATGTCTCTTCAGAGCAATAGAGACCCTAAGGCAACATAAAAACTATTATGAAGCTAGAACATAAGTGCTATCATTTCTAGAACAATGATTTTGTGACAAAAACTGGAGACCAGGATACCAGGTCTCCTCCCCTGGCCAACTCACTCAGCAAACATGTGAAGAATTGTCCTGAAGCAGCTCTAAGTCCAAGGACTGGAATGAGAGAAGTGTTGCTCTGTCCCTCTAGTGTCTACCCATCTAGCCCCTGACACCAAAATAAAACAGGAAGGTTCTGGTACTTGCTAGCCAGCCAACCTAGCAGAAATAGCTCCAGGTTTGGTGAGAGACCATCTTAAAAAATAAGGTGGCAAATGACAGATGACACCAGGACTGACCTCTGCCTTCCACACATGCACAAGAGAGAGAAAGAGAAAGGCTTTTTTAATATAACACATACAAGTTTATAAAATATATATATACATCTGATGCCGTTGGCAGATGGTTTATTTCGGACCCTCACAGATAGACTGTTAACCTTTGTGTAGTAATTCTAGCTGTTTATTAGTCGTCTGAGGGCATCTAATGTCATCTTCTAACTTTTTTTTAGAACTATTACCCCAAATACTGAGACTTTAGTCACAGCTCCCAGAGCCTACACGAGGAGATTGTTCTCTGGGCAGATAGTGTGCACAAAGCACTTTCTATTTGTAGCGTTCTCTCTCTACCTTGTGGACTCCTAATCCCAACAAGGGCCTCTTCAGTCCTGACTGGCCATGTCAAATTGTTCCGTATAATCCTGCTGCTTATTTGAAATTCAAGGACAATGTGTGATCAATGTCCAGTGTCAGTCCCCTCCAGAATCTCTGCCTTCCTGCTTAGACCTTTCAATAGGCTGAGCATTCTGTTTATTTTGCATTATCTATTTTCATATAGGTAAACTAATTTTTAGTAACTGGACTTGCAGGGTGTTGTGCATGTGAAAGATGGCTGCATGGAAGACTGGAATTACCTGGAAAAAGAAGCAGAGAGAAGAATGAAGATGGAAATCATTAAGAGCCAAGCCCTGCCCTTGTGTGTCCTCCACTGGTGGCTGAACCCTCATCCACCCTGCTAAATGGTCCTCTGCTTCCTGGTGCTGACAGAAACTTGTCGAGAAGGAGGTGACAAAAACAGAGCACAGGGAATGGAAAGGAGGCCTGCACAGAGACCTTAGAGTGCCAAGGACACGGGGTGACATCACCAGCTCTGACTCAGCGTTGCTCTCTCCCACACATTTGTGCTCAGTTGAATCAGTCCCCATAGGTGATTTAGCAAGGCCCTCCTCCACTGTGGAGTTTAATCCTCCGTGCAAGGACGCAGACAGCTTTTTCATTCTCTCCCTTTTCCCAGCACTCATGAAAATCCATGTCTCTATAAAGGGTGAAATCCGGCGAGGGTGCCCCAGCCTTCAAATGACCAAGGCATGTTGTCTGAAGAAGGAAAAACTATCTACTGACCATAATGAGGATGCTATACATTGGAAATCTGAGTGTTCTTAGAGCAATTTGTAATCTTAGAAAATACTTGCACCATTTTCTTTCATTTTCCCCAATTTTTCAGCTTCTTGTGGTAGATCACTTTTTACTGATCTTGAGATATTTGCTATCTCTGAACCACATACAACGTTTAGCTCCCAGGAGCGTTATGAAGACAAATGTCTGGTCGCATATATTCCTCAGAAGAATGACTTAAAGTAAACCAACACAGCTAACCAATTATACAGTGCTTTAGAAACAATGAGCTCTATATAGCAACAGCGTGATGAACATTGATAATACTTATGCACATTTCTCAAATACACCCAAAACTCGACACATTTTATACCATGTTCAATAATAATTGTTAAATTGTTGTGAGGACTCGAAAGCATTAAACACTGTGCAAAGAAAATGTCAGTGCTTTCTCCCTTTCTCTACCACAAAAACAGTCATCAATGCCTTTACCATTCATCTTCCAAATTGCTCACCATGTTGAAAACAGACAGCACAGGCTAGCAAAGAGGAATTAACTTGAATGATAAAGCAGTTTAGGAACCAAGATGATCTTCCAAAGAACAGGGGAAATATCATTTACAGTTTTCCATGATCCCAGTCTGCTTAGAAAGAAGAAACATGCAAGAAGCAAAATGTTCTGGGGTAGGGCTGCAGTTCAGTGGACACTGAGAGTGCACACTTAGCATGCCCACAGCCCTGGCTTAACACCCAAGCTCCCCACAAAACGTCAAATTTTAGATATATTTCAATTTCTTTACCTCTTTTGGCAATAAGCCAGAACCAGTAATGTCTGATGGTTCTCTCCTCCCCTTCTCCCTCACACACACACACACACACACACACACACACACACACACACACACACTGTAAAATTTGCTCATTCATTCACTTAGCTATCAGGCAGACTGGGCATCTAATTCATAAAAGAAAGGAAAAATAGAATAATAAAGACAAACTAAAGTTACTCCTTCACTAATGTATATATAGGGAATAATATATAATCAAACACACAAAGAGCCTACTTATCTGAATTTTGGAAACATTTAGGCAATATTTGATGGGAGTTAGGGAGATGGCTCAGAGGTTAATAGCACTTCCTGCGATTGCAGAGGACCTGAGTTCTGTTCCCAGCAGTTCACAACTTCCTATAACTCTAGTTCCAGGGTATCTGAAACCCTCTTTTGGCCTTCGTGAGCACCTGAACATACATGTTATATATTCACACAGAATCACACACATACACATAAATAAAAAATAAGCCTTAAAAGAAAAACTTGCTGCAAGTCTGAAAGGTGGGCACCTGGAGAGATGATCTATGGTTAGAAACATGTCTGCTCTTCTAGAGGACTTGGGTTGGATTCTCGGCACCTACACATGGTTCACAGACATCTGTAACTCCAGTCTCAGGGGATTAGGTGGCCTCTTTGGGCCTCCATCCTAGGGGTATTATTATTATTATTATTATCCATTTTCCTTGTTTTCTCCTCTTGTTCTCCTTTCAATATGTCCTCAGTGAGGACCTGATAAAGCTGTATGGTTAACCAAAAAGAAAACATCTTTGTTTTTTGTTTTGTTTTGTTGCTTTAGGTTTAAGACAGTGAAGTCACAGAATATATATATATATATATATAAACTGTTTTTACTCTTAAAGCTCCATGTAATTGATAGAAATATATAAAATATACAAGATGAAATCAAGCAAAATAGGACAGTGGAGGGGATGAGTTTGCTGTCAGGGAATCAGATTCTGGAATGTGGAATGCACGAGGCACTTTTACAGAGAAAGGACACTCAAGAAAATGGCCACCCAGAGCAGCAAGGAGGATGACAAAGATGGCTACTGAGGGAGTTCCATCAAGGCCAAAGGCCATATGAGAGAGAAAGGAACGTCCGGGAGAAATTTGCTCTGTCCAGATAGGCTAAGTTGACTGCTGTAATAAATAAGACCTAGATTTCAACGTCTGCCCACAGGGGGATTTGCTTACCCCACTGACTGTCGGCTGCAAGTTCCCCTCTGTATTCATCTCAGTCCAGTACTCTGGGTGAGAAGGCATACAGTATTAAACACTACCAGCTACACGGCTGAGAATAAGAAAACTGACCACAGAGCAGTCACTGGCTCACATTTTGTTAGGCAAAGCAAGCCGTGTAGCCACATCTGCCTTCACGGTCAGCAGTGTGTGTGAAGGAAGCAAAATTAATAATCTGGAATACTTTTATATGTCAAAGTGTTCCCTTCTTCTAAGGGTCCAGCCAAAATATGTTTTCTTTTGCAAGTGTGTGTGTGCGTGCATGCACGTGCACATGTGTGTGCATGTGTGCACACGATATATACATGTTTTTCCTATGTGAGATCCAGGCCAATGAGAGAACCTGTCTCAAAAAAATCGTCTGAGCAAAGACACTCTGGCCTCCATATGCATGTACATTAAGTGCATGTATACCTACATAACCATGTGCACCAGCCACATATGAACATGCACAAACTTGCATACACACAAATATGCATATACACACAAAGTAAACAAAATAAATATAAATAAAAGACTAAAAAGCTTGTCATTGGGCTTTATTAATAGTCATAAGCAGAAGCATCTTCCAAGCAAGCAGCCCACAGCATGCAGTGGGCTCACTGGACAGACCCTTTGGTTCCTCATGTGTTTCTAGTGAGTCTGAGGTCAGGGAGAACCTGGAAGAACACTGCCTCTCCCAGGAGCAGGACAAGCAACAGAGCCAAGTTGACAGGACAATTGTCACATGCCTTCAGTTGTCCATTTTCACTCTCCTACCCGGGGCCTCACACTTGCTTCCACTTTACCCCAAAGGAAGAAACCATTCTTTGTATTAGCTGTTAATATGTACTACTATGTATATATGTGCATGCACATACTATAATATGTATATGCATTACTAACACATTCTTTGAATTAGTAGCATGTTGAATTTCCAAACCTCCCTGTTGAAGACAGCAAGAGAACTGAGCCAGTTGATTTCTCAGGACCATTTCTTGATTCGGTGTAGACTTCGTCAAATACCCTGGGAAGCCAGCCAGGAGGTGATGCAACAGGTCATTCATACCAGAAAGACCCATCACTGGGAAAATTCTACACCTGTTTCCTCTCATCATTGTTGCCAAAATACCTACACAAACAACTTAAAAGGGAAACCTATGGCATCCAGACCCAGAGATTTACGTGGAGAGGCCAAGGCCACAGCAGCAGAAGTGTGTGGTGGAGATTGTTCATGTGCTAGAAGACTAGGAAACAGAATGAGGATGAAGCCCTGGACCAAGTATTACCTCTGGAGGCCCACCCTGCTCTACTTCACCAGCTAGATCCTACCTCTGAAAGGTTCCACCGCCACACAAAATAATACCATCAGCTGAGAAACTAGCATTTAAATCATAAGCCTGTGGGGCATTTTAGATTCAAATCTCACTACTGCTCCCCTACCCCCACCCTCACTCCTATCCTGTGTTCTGCACACATACAGAACCAACTTCTAAAAAACAAGAATGCCCAAGCCTGGGACCTCCAGGGAAGGTAAAAGTTGGGTTCATGTTTCTTTCTCTTTATTTCTTATCCATTAGAGAACTGGTTTAGACCTTCATTTGGACAGGACCCTAGGCACTAGATGTAGGAGACAGACTTACTCTTTTGAACGCCATATGCACGCCATTGGAGAAACAGACATCACCAACTCCACAGCACTGAGACACGTGCTTTCTCTAATGACATAGAGAGAGGCTGTGCCCTGCCACATACCAGAGCCCTGCAGAGCCAGACCCGCAGGACGTCCCAGATAAGAGAGAAGAGTTTCACGGAGGACAAATGGTGATGCACATCACTATCTTCGCGACCCCCTGGTACGAGGCAGCCCTATTGTACTGAAGGAAACTCACCGTTCACACTGTACCTACACTATCTGACACAGAGAGGCCCCTCTTGGGGCACCTTGTGCGCCTGTGTTTCCTTGAATGGAAATGAAGCTCACATTATCTTCATCTCAGTAGGGCAGTAAGGACAGCTGTGGGAGCTAACTACTCAATCCTCTCTACATGCCTCTCTGACTTTGTCTCTGTCCCCCTACCATCCATGAGAAGACAGATGTGCACCTTCCCTGGCTGGAGGATTGGGACAAAAGAGGAGTTTGTAAACATCTAGAAAGCATCAGAGAAACCACTGCTGGGCTTCTCTTGTCTATAGAAGCACTAGCAGCCTTGGAATAGGAAAAATTAATTAGGAGAACATGACTGCCTGGGTTTCCTTTATTCTTGAACCAAAGCACATCAATACAGTCCTCAGCTCCTGCCAATAAAAGGCAAAATCTAATTGTCCCAGGCTCGGGGACTGCCAGAAAACAGAACCCAGGATATCTGGGACAGCACAGAGAGAAGGCACTCCACAGAGCTCAGTAGCTATCTCTGCTAGCTGAAACAGCAAACTCTGGGTTCAATGAGAGATGCTGTCTCAAAAAACCATGAGATGGATGGCTGTGACGATGACTCAGTGGTTAAACCAAGTGTGATGACTCAAGCTTGAATCCTCCTTGAGTTCTGGGGTTGATGGAAAATCGTACCTCATTGAATAAGGTGAAAGTGTGCTTGAGGATGATTCCTGACATTAGACTTGTGCTTCCACATGCATACACACAGGTCAACATATCTGCTCATATATATACCCAAGAAATGGCTAAGGGAATGCTTCTTATTTAACTCTTTGTATTTTCTTCTTTCCAGAGATATGAAAAAAAAACTGTTAAGGTAGGATTTTAAAGTTTGGGGGTTTTGTTTGTTTGTTTGCTTGTTTGTTTGTTTGTTTGTTTGTTTTGCCACCAGGCATTCTGGTGCTGAAAGGTCACACCTGGTGTCAGACAAAGCACAGTGCACCATCCCCATCTCTCTGTGCTGGAGTCACACAGTGTGACTTAGAATATTATCAGTCATCCCCAGTTCATAGGGTAAACAAGGATACTGGCGTATAAAAGACTGACAGCCAAAGAGGGGATAAGAGGCCATTCTGCGTAGGTGCTGCACCTACGCAGCTTCAAAAGACGCTTTGTCAGAACTTGTGAGCACAGTCCTGTCAGCAGACAGGGCTGACAGAGGACACAGCGCAGCTGCCCTCCCTGTGAGAGGTGGAGTGCCTCTCCATTTATGGAAGAGTCAGACAGTAGTCATCCAACTGGTACGACTGACCAGGCCATCCAGAGGTCACAGTGGTAGAGAAAAGGACATCAAAGAACACAGATGCTTTCATGGATGGAGTTTGTACAGTATCTACTGTCCCCAAGCTCTGCCAGGCAAAGGGCTTGTCCCCAACCCAAGAAAACTCTGAATTCAGTAACTTGAATCTGAGTAAAAATTTCCAAGGTGATGTGATGGTTGTTTTTCACTGTCAGCTTGACTGCATATAGAGTAAGCTAGATCAGTGAGACGCACTTCTGGGCATGTCTGTAGGGGCGTTTTCAGGGAGAATTAGCTGGGATGGGAAGACGCACCCTGATCATGGTTGATACCACATTCATGGGCTGGGGACCTGGATGAAAGAGCAAAGGCAGCTGAGCTCTCTCTGCTTCCTGTTCACCCAGAAGTGAACAATCTGCCCAGTTACTCTTTCCTGCCACCATGGCATTTTGCCTCAGTACATGGGGCCAAGAAACCATGGACTAACCCCTTTGAAATAAAGAGCCAAAAGAAATCCTTTTTCCCTTACATTTTGTTCACACTCATGATAAAACCAACTAATGCAGTGCTATGTCTGGGTGTGGAGAAAGTCACACTGTAAGTGACTGGTTCTCCAACGATGCAACCCATTCTCCCACACTTCCTGATTCCCCAAACAGCTCAGTGAGTCTTTGGAAATCTCAGAACATTGCCAGAACATTCCTCAATCCCATCAGCTTTTCTTATTTGTCCCTTTGCCTATTTGTTCCAACTAGGGGACTTGACTGTTCTGCAGTCTCTCAGTAGACACTGACACAGCCACCTCAGAAAGACCTTTCCTGAGCTGAGAAGCTAGCTCAGTACATGAGTAACTTACCACACAAGCATGAAGGACCAGAATTCAGATTTCCAGAATTCATGTTGAAAAAAAAAAAGATAGGCATATATGGTAACCACTGGTAACCCCAGCACTCTGGAGGTAGGAACAGAAAATCCGTGGGACAAGCTCATTAGCTAGACTAGCTGCAATTGATGACCTCTAGGCTGAATCTTGCATCAATAAAGTGCAAAGCAATAGAGGAAATCACTTTATGATATGTTCAGGCACACACACACACATAAAGGATCTTCTAAGTCACACAGTAGAACTGGATACTGTATCTCCCATCTCAAAACTCTATCCTACACCCTGTTTTATTTCCATCCCAGCAATTTTTAGCATCTTGTTTGCATATGTATAGTTTGCTATTTATTTCACTCCTAAGTATAAACCACAACAAAGTATGGAGGCTGTGTGTTAAACACACTGCTCCCAAGTCTGGTTCTCAGTAGGTGCTTGGGGTTGTACTTTCTCGTTGGGACCACCAGCAGGCAAATAATGACATAGAGTCTTATTAATTATAATAGCTTGGTTTTAGCTTAGGCTTGTTCCTAACTAGTTCTTATAACTTAAATTAACCCATATTTTTTAATCTATGTTCTCCCATGAGGCTCGTTACCTCCTCTCAGTGCTGTTGATCCTGCTTCCTCCACATCTGGCTGGCAACTCCACCTTTCTTCTTCCTACAACCCTCTCTGTCCCTGAAAGTCTCACCTAGCCCCTCCTGCCTACCTATTGGCCATCCAGTTCTTTATTTAACCAATCAGAAGGCACCTTGTCAAAGACGCATCGTCACGATGTAAACAAATATTCTGCTTGTTGCAGTTTACATATGAAGTGTCCACCAACATCTTTCTGTCTTTGTGTATTATGTGCATACACATGGGATATTGAATTTATATATATATATATGTCTATGAGTGTGGGCATATACATGTATGGGTATGTATTTGTATGTGTACATGCAAGCACATATATAGTATTGATATATGATTGCATGCTTCTTAGTGTATGTTTATATACATCTGTAAGTATATTAAAGAACATGTGTGTGACAGTGTTTATGTATGTCAGTGTGTGCAGGTGTAAGCATAAGTGTATATGTGTGTATGCATGTGTATGTCTGTGCTTGAGTTTTGTGTGTAAATGCATATGTGCATGTGTTTCTGCTTGAGCATGTAAATGTCTATTTGCCAGAGTCTAAACAAAATGGTACTGGATTGCCTACAAGTTAGAATATGAGATCCATTCCCCACATCCAGGGAGAGACTGGTGGTTCATTATCTAAGGGAATCCTGGAGATCACAGGCCCAGATGGGCATGAAGACACCACACTGAAAGTAAATGTACTATTTATTATTCATAGAAGCTAGGAGTTTCTTAGAATGCTGGCAACGAGTCTTGCACCCCCCGCCAAAAAAAAAAAACATGAGAAGATTCTTCTATGAAGAATGTAGCCCATGCTCTTCATGAAAAGTTTCATATCCCCAACACTGTTTCCACATTTACAACAGTCCAGCTCCACCCCCTGAGGTGGACCCACAAATGCACAAGCACCACTAGACAAAAAAGATCTTCTAACAGCAACAGTACCCCAGGCCTAAGTGTAAGCAGATGGCTCAAATCACTTAACATGGTAGAAAAGTCCCTAACATGGGCACTAAGGTCCAAAAGAAACTGAAGAAGCAAAGGCTACGTAGAAAGAAAACTGTAAACATTTTCAAACATCAACATAGAGAAAATACATTGCTTCCATAAAACCACAGGGTGCTTTCTAAAGGGTACATCTAAAAAACAAAAAAGGAACTCCTCAACATTAAAACATGAGAAATTTGGCAGACATAAAGAAAGACAACATTTAAACAGTTTCTGAGAAAGTAAAGCAGAGAGATCCTAGGAGAGAAATGTTAAAAAAAAAAAGCAATGAAGTATTGACCTAGGAGTTTTGATACTTGGATATTATTCAGACACAAAGAGAAAGAGGAACACAATAACAATTTCTTAGCAGTCAAGGACATGAGTTTCAAGATGGACAAGGCAGTCTCGAGGATACTGTCATGAAAGTTCAGAACATGAGGGATAAGTAATGAAGCAGACAAAAATCAAAATGACACATAAATTTAGAACAATGTCCAAATGTCTTAGTGTTGAAAGAAATGTTATTTTCAGTATTGAACGCTATATCTCATCAAATAACTAAGCTGGTGGTGAGGTGAAATAAACGTTTCTTCTTTAGGATGCGCAATGTTTTACAACTTCACCTGCCAAGGCCCAGTGAACATCAGCCACCGAGGGTGCTGTTCCACACATGTTCCATCGAGACAATGAAATAAAGCATAGTCCTAGGAAACAGGGCACTTGGGAGGTTGAGAATGAAGTGTTTGCTATTTTGAGCATAAGTGACCTCCACAGGCTCCTATGTTAAGCACTCAGTCCCCAGGTAGCAGGGCCATTTGGGGAGGCTCTGGAAATATTAGGGGATAGGACATATCTTGCCCTGACAGTTCTCTTTCCTCTCCTTCTCCATCTCGCTCCCTTCTCCTCCCTCCTCTCCTTTTCCCTCTCCCATTCCTGCCATCACGAAGACGGCAACCCCTGTAGCATTTTCCTGCCGCCATGATGTGCTGCCTTAGTGTGGCTGCAGAGCCAACAAAATCAAGGGTCATGGATTGAAGCCTCAGAAGCCAAGAACCAAAATAAATAATCCCCCACTTAAGCTGCTTATCTCTGGTATTTGGACGCAGTATTGAGAAACTACAAATAGGAGAAACAAGGGCCAAGGTAAAAGCTAGGCTCCCGGCACTAAAGAAGACTGGAGTGCACTACAAAGAAAGAATGAAATGGGTAGTGCCTTCTGTATACAGGCATGTGAGTGCATGTGCATGCATGCATGCGTGTGTGTGTGCGCGCACGCGTGCGTACGTGTGTTTTGAGGAAAAACTGAGACTGGCAAACAGTTCAGGGCTGAATTAGTGAGCAGGCCTGAAGAGACAGAAATTAAGCAAACAAGCCAACAATCCTAGTTGACTCAGGAAAAGCCAAAAAAGAAAGTTTCATGATATATTTAAAGTAACTTTTCTATGTAGCTAAGCTTTGAATACTACTTAAATATTCACAGTAAAGTCAAGCCTAAATTGTACTTGAAACAAAACTATGGTATAAATTGGTTTCTGGAGAGTAGGGTAAAGAACAAAGAGATGGGTATTTCTGATAAAGAAAGGAGTTAAAGACGGACACATCTCATGTTCCACAATGGAGTATGAACTGACAGCATTGTAGATAGAAGCCAAGAAATGACCTTTAATCATGGTCTTTAAAGGAATGACAGTAAATTTTCACAGAGTAATTTCAAAGAGTCAAATAATTACTGCTATGTGGACTTTGGCAATTTTGAAGAAAGAGTTTATAAGAGCAGATAGAATCTAGGTTCATTCCTGAGATAAAAAAAAAAAACAAACAACTGAGTATTGTACCCATGCAACATGACTCATCACTGCCCGTACCTCCCAAAGGAGCAAAGCCAGTTTTTAGTGTCTACAGACTCATAACCATGACAGCCAATCAATCATATTCCGTAGTACTTCGGTACATAAGCCAGGGCCACACTGAAGAAGACTCTGGGGTGTTTCTCTAAGACACAGCATGTCCTTGAAAGGACTAGAACACACAAGGTCCAACTTGCTGAGATTTTTAGATGTGAAGTATTTACATTCCCCACGCCTGGTTGGATCAAATTCCCAAGGATTTTCAGCCTCAGGGTAGCTGTCTTAGTCAGGATTTCTATTGCTGTAATAAAACACAATGACCAAAAGTAACCTGGGGAAGAAAGGGTGTGTTTCACCTTACAGCTTATAAGTCCATCACAGAAGGAAGTCAGGGTAGGAACCTGAACACAGGAACGGGGCATGGAGGCTTGTTCCTCCTGGCTTATTTAGCCCACTTTTTTTATAGCCTCCAGGACTACCAGCCCAGGGATGGCTTGGCTCACAATAAGCTGAGCACTCCCAAATAAATCACTGATCAAGAAATGCACCACAGGGTTTTCTTACAGGCCAATGCAAGGGGACATTTTCTCAATTGAAGTTCCCTCTTTCTAAGTGACTGCAGCCTGTGTCGACATAAAATTATCCAGCACAGTAGCAGACACAATTCCATAAGTCAAGAGCCTCTGATGCCACTCCAAGGCACGCTGCTGATGTCTCATGCCTCCCAAGAAAGCACCACTTACCTCTGTGACAAAACCCATGATGCTCTCTAAAAAGCAAGGCTCAATGTCCTTTATTTATGGCTAGAATCCACTAATGAGTGAGTACATAC
>LOEQ01001862.1:505812-526365 GCA_001685075.1 Bramus lutescens
AGACAGACAGACAGACATAAAACCAGGCATGATATGGCTTGTAATCATGATACTAGGGAGGTAGAGATAGATATATTCCTGGGGTTTGCTGGCCCACCACACTAGGCAAGTTTCAGGATAGTGAGAAATCCTGTGTTTAAAGGGGTCCAGGTGCTTCTAACAACAACCAATCAAGGGACAAACAAACAAAAAAAGGAAATCTTTCAACCTTCTTGCCCATCCTTTCTTTCTGCCTTATAACTACTCCAGCTTCTAAGATGACAGCAGGCTCTGATTCCTACAGGGACCCTTCTGAAGCAGTTTTCCTAGAAATAGAGGCCTTAATTGCCTTTAAAAATACTACAGCAAGAAAGGCACCTGAGAACAACACCTGAGTTTGTACTAGAGCATGTGAATGCGGGCACATGCACGCGTGCGCGCACACACACACAGCAGGTCTGTTTTATGGGAAGTGATGAAGAGAAGCATTCCATGAATTGATGCTGAAATATACATGAGCCTGGAGGGTAAAAGAGATGATCCCTTGAGGATGTCTAGAGGAGAATGTTTCTGTGCAGAGACAGGCAAGTGCAGAGATAGGGACATCCTTGAGGGTCTGAGAAATTAGCAAACTGCAAACGGAAGGACAGGAACACATAAGGGATGGGACTGGAGTGAACCAAGTAGCCATCCAGAACATGCCAGGTAGATGTTGGAAGAATCCCTGTAGGGTTTTTTTTAATTGATCTGATGCATNTGTCAAATCAAACACAGAAACAGGAAAAGAAAGAAAGCATGTAAGGAATGACACAGATATAAGTTACTATAAGTAAAACAGCCTTAACTATCAATCAGGTCCAAAGAGGGTCCAGACAACCTGTTTCCGTCAGTCACCTTCTCTGTGGTAGGATTAGTTGACCCTCTAGCTGACCCATGGCAGCCTTAGGTGTGTGGGCAGTGCGATCAGAGGGCTAGAAGAGAAGCAGACAGAATCAGAGGAGGCTGTGCTGTGTCATCGACAGAAGTGATAGCTCAATTACTGGAGATGGAGGGGTGGAGAAAGATCAGTTGGAAAATATTTCTGAATGTAGAAAACAGCAGGATTTGCGCTTGAGACTTGAAAAGGGGGGATCTGTTGGACCAAATAAGTCACTCAGGAATTCGTTTCAACGTGAAAAAGGGGGATCTGTTGAACCAAATAAGTCACTCAGGAAGTCGGTTCAACTCAGCCTCGCCCTAAACTCAGGAAGTACAGGTCATCATTTGCCAACCCCTGCTTCCTCAGCTCTTCCACGTGACAGATACTAAGGGGGAACAGAGAAAGCCCAGAGGAGCCCACGTTTAACTTATTTTGTTTTCTAGTCCATAATATACATGTCCTTGTTGAAAGTGCTTAGAAATCCCCCTGTTGTGATGGTTAAGCACCATCCATTTGACTGGGTTGGGAGACACACCTCTGGGCGTGTCTGTGAGGGCGTGTCCTATGAGGTTTAAGGAAAGTAGGGAGTGCTCACCCTGAATGTGGGTGGTACCATCCCCATAGGCCAGGGGAGCAGAGGATCAGCATTCATTTCTCTGTGCTTCCTCACTGCAGACACAATGTGACTGACTGTCTCACACGCTTGCCACCATGCTTCCCAGCCGTGATAGACTACACCCTCAAACTATGAGTCAGAATAAACCCTTTCACTGTAATGGGCAAAGTAACAAATATACATGTTTATTTTAAAAAAATTCAGAAACTATATAAATTATAAGAAATAAAAATAAAGATAACCCCTTTCATCTATGAGTGATGGTAAAGCATTGATGGTATCCTACACAAGTCCTTCCAGGCTTTGGCAAATACCAGGGTTCCAGGAATCAAATTCAAGTCTTTAGACTTGATAACAAGCACATTTATCCCCTGAGCCATCTCACTGGCCCCACTCACTCCTTTTAAATTTTGACTTTAAACTGAACATAGTCAGGAATGAACTTCCTCACTGAGCATACTCAGAAATGGGCTAACTCCTGTATCAGTATTTGTGGACTTCCTGAACAAGATCCCCATGCTGCCATTGTTCAAGGAAGCACTGGAACTCACTGATGTGCCCTTTGCCTCAGTGGATAATAAATCTTCCCTGTTCTTCCATGTTTGGGATGTGTTTGTGTGAGGTTTGTACTCACCAAAATGTGAACCCATTGTGTTCAGTTATAAGGACTCTCCTAATGCTTGGCAAATGGTCTTTCCTCTGTGGACTAGAAGAGAAAAAGAAATGCTGTGTCTCTTCTCCTTCTTATAAAATTAGGTCCCCATTGCTGTGACCTCAGCTGACCTTATTTGACTCTCTAAATCTCTATCTACAGATTTGCCTGTCCTGACCTTCCCAGTCCTGTGATTAATTACAAGTACACCCCACCACATCTACCTTTTTCCCATGAATTCTAGAAATTGAACTTGATCCTCACTCTTGTGCAGCAAACACTTTCCTGCTAGGATGGCTCTTTAACCCGTTGTTGCTGGTATTACACTATCATTATTTCCTACCCTTGTTAACATTAATTTGCGTTTCGTATGAATAGATGATACTCAGTTGTTTTCCCTCACCTTCAAGATTCAACAGACCAACACATTATTGCTCTTTTACTATTTCTGAAATGCTGTTTCTTCCTAGCATATTTTTAGTTCACATCCTCCTCGGCTGACCCCAGTTAACCACATGAGCCCAGAAAACAGTCTCCCTATTAGAGTTCAAGCCTTTGGAGAAGACTAAACTGGATGAAGAATAAAGACAAGCGTCTGCTTCTTCAGGAAAACACCAAACGGCAGATGATGTGGGTGCAGCAGCCTGGAGGACCACAGGGTCCAGGATGAGGAGGCTGTGGCTGCTTCCATGGAGGATTCCAAGGCCTCCAGACTGGTGGAAGTAAAGTTAAAGACAAGTAGTGGATCCCGGTCGCCAAGCTGAGCAGCCTGATGAAGGACATGAAGATCAAGTCCCTGGAGAGAATCTACTCATTCTCCCCAGCCATTAAGGAATCTGAGATTATTGACCTTTTCCTGGGTGCATCCCTAAAGGATGATGTTCTAAAGACCATGCCAGTGCAGATGCAGACTTGGGCTGGCCAGCAGACTAGGTTCAAGGCTTCTGTTGCTAATGGAGACTACAATGGTCATATTGGCCTTGGTGTTAAGTGCTCCAAGGAGGTAGTCACTGCCATCCAAGGGGCCATCATCTTGGTCAAGCTTTCCATTGTCCCTGTACAGGGAAGGCTACTGGGGGAACAAGATTGGCAGGCCCCACACTGTTCCATGCAAGGTGATAGGCCATTGTGACTCTGTGTTGGTGTGTCTCATCCCTGCCTCCAGAGTCTCTGCTCCTGATAAGGGCCAGATTTTATGAAGGCTGCCACACATCAGACAAAGGCTGCACTGCCACCCTGGGCAACTTTGCCAAGGCCATCTTTGATGCCATCTCCAAGACTTACAGCCACCTGACCCCCGACCTTAAAAGAGACTGTATTCACAGTCTACTTTATCAGGAATTCACTACCATCTTGTGAAAACCCACACCAGAGTCTCCATCCAGAGGACCCAGACTCCAGTTGTGGCTACCACATAGGGCTTTTTATACAAGAAAAATAAAACAAATTGAGTCTGTTTGAAAAACTAGAATATAGACAAGGCAAAGATATATCTAGGATGATATTTGAGGTTTACAAAAAAGGAGCAGTTGAATTCTCTTGAACATCCAAGATCTGAGACTGCCTATGGTATTTTGAAAGAAAATTACCCCCAAAGGGAGTGTCATTATTAGCAGGTGTGTCCTTGTTGGAGGGAGTGTGCCACTGTAGGGGTGGACTTTGAAGTCTCTTTGTTCAATTTTCCCTCAGTGTGACTATCAGGTGACTTCCTGATACCTCTGAGTCAAGATGTAGGACTCTCAGCTCCAGCACCACACTGCCATACTCCCCACCACAATGATAATGGACCCAACCTCTGAAACTATAAGCAAGCTCTGTAGACAGAGACTGTACTTTCATTTACCACCCACCCAGACCTGAACAATCACACAGAAACTACATTAATTACAACACCATTTGGCCAATGACTCAGGCATATTTCTAGCTAACTCTTACATCTTAAATTAACTCGTTTCTATTAGTCTATATGCTGCCACATGGCCAAGGCATTCTCTCATTTTCTACATGTTTTACTTCCTCAGTGACTGGATGGCATCTGCTTGACTCTTCCTATTCTCACTATATATCTCTGTTTGGATTTCCCACCTGGCTTTACTCTGCTAAGCCATTGGCCAAAACAACTTTATTTATCAACCAAAAAAAAAGCAAGACGTATACAATAGACATCCCATATCAGAGCTCCCTCAATTAAATGTTTTCATTTATGAGCATTGCCAGGGTCATGGTGCCTCTTCACAGCAATAAAAACCTAAGACACTGCCAGATACTAAATAACAAGTCTCAGAAGCCTCAGTAAGGATCTCCTTGTCCTTGTTAGGAAATGTATCACACACTCTGGGACAATGCTACAGTCTGCATGTAAAATGTCCCCTACAGGCTCATATATTCAGACACTTGGTCTTCATCTGGTGGTGCTGTGTTGAGAGGTTATAGAAGCTTTTAGACATTGGAGCCTGACTTGAAAATATAGGAATGTAGAGGTGGGCTTAAGGGTTATAAGTGGGCTCTGTTTCTAGTTGGAGCTCTGTGCTTCCTTACAGCTAATATTTGAAGAGCATGCCATGTTGCAAGCTCCCACCACCATGGATGGAGTCCCTGCTACAATATCTTATCCACCCATTATCATGGATGGAGTCCCTGCTACAATATCTTATCCATACACCATCATGGATAGAGTCCCTGCTACAATGTCTTATCCACCCACCACCAAAATGGGGTCCCTGCTACAATGTCTTATCCATACACCATCATGGATAGAGTCCTTGCTACAGTGTCTTATCCACCCAACACCATGGATGGAGTCCCTGCTACAATGTCTTATCCACTCAACCCCATAGATGTAGTCCCTGCCACCATCATGGACTGTATCTGTGGATCTGTGGACTCTGGGCCAAAATAAATCCCTTCCTCACTTAACCTGATTCCTCCAGGCATTAGGTCACAGTGATGTAGAGTAATTAATAACCTGTTAAGAGATCCTCTGTGCGGCAGTGACCTTCAGAGCATCAGTTTGTACAATAAAACCTTACCTATGTGCCCTGACAGTAGGGAGCTATCCTTGTGAAGTCTGTGTTAAGAGTCAAAAATATTTCTTAAACACTATTTATTAACAGCACAATATGGGGCAGTCTGTGCCTTATACTGGTCATTTTATCCTTAAAATAAGCATCATTATAACAATAGGCAATGAAACTTTGTTTTGTTTTGTTGGAGACAGGGCCTCTCTATGTACTCAAAGGTTAAAACTAGCAGGGCATTGTTCCTGGCCAACAGAGACCACCTAAAAGAACCCATACCAAATTCCTACAGCCTGTTTGCCATGTGAAATCACTGAACCTAACTTGAAAAAAATAATCTTCCAGGTGCGGATAAGAGCATTGGGGTACCTCCTACAATCTAATTTTTAAGCCAGGCAGTGGTGGCTCACGCCTTTAATCCCAGCACTTGGGAAGTAGAGGCAGGCAGATCTCTGTGAGTTCTAGACTAGCCTGGTCTATAAGAGCTAGTTCCAGGACAGGCTCCAAAGTTACAGAGAAACCCTGTCTCAAAAAAACAAAAAAAAATCTAATTTTTAAAAACAGAGTTAAGGACCATTTTGTGCATTTCATTACAGGAGCATTGGTCCTGGCCCTCTGTGTTTGGTGACACTACAGACTGCACTCTAGGCTCCTACCTTCCAAGTCATCCCTACCTACATGACTATCAGAAATGGTAATAGGGAAGATGGTAGAAACAACAGGGTCATGTTCTCTTTCTTGGCCCTCCTATCAAGGCCACAGACCTTTGTCAGAGGCCACCTTATCTTCACTAGAGTCAAGACCAGGCCATCTCCACCTATTATAAACATACATGTCAGAAAATTACCTATACTCATTTAGGTTCCATTTAAACCCTCATTAAACATAATTTCACCAGGTTGAGGAGACAGCTTAGACAGACAGACAGACATGATGACTTTCAAGCATAAGGACTCAAGTTCAATCCCAGAATGCATGTAAAAAATGTTGGGTATCCAACACAATTCTTCACAAACCTTGAAAGAACAATACTCAACTCCATATGGAGAAAAAAAAACAGGATAGCTAAAACATTCCTATACAATACAGGAACTTCTAGAGGCATTAGCATAAAAACAGACATGTGGATCAATGGAATCAAATCGAAGATCCTGATATAAATCCACATACCTATGAACATCTGATTTTTGACAAAGAAGCCAAAATTATATAATAGAAGAAAGAAATCATCTTCAACAAATGGTGCTGGCATAACTAGATGCTGATGTGTAGAAGAATGTAAATAGATCCATATCTATCACCCTGCACAAAACTCAAGCCCAAATAGATCAAAGACCTCAACATAAATCTAGTTATACTGAAGCTAAAAGGAGAGAAAGTGGGAAATAGCCTTAAATGCATTGGCACAGGAGACTACTCCTGAATATAACACCAATAGCACAGACACTGAGATCAACAATTAATAAAAAGGACCTTCTAAAACTGAAAAGTTTCTATAAGGCAAAGGACACTGTCAATAAGACAAAATGGAAAGCTATAGAGTGGGAAAAGATCCTCACTAACCCCACATCTGACAGAGGGTTGATCTCCAAAATATATAAAGAACTCAAGAAGCTAAACATCAAAATACCAAATAATCCAATTTTAAAATGGGGTACAGATCTAAACACAGAATTTTCAACAGAATAATCTCAAACAGCCGAAAGACACTTAAAGAATTCTTCAACATCCTTAGTCACCAGAGAAATGCAAATCAAAATAACGCTGAGATACTATCTTATACTATTCAGAATGGCTAAGATCAAAAACACTGATGACAGTTTTTGTTAGAGAGAATGTGGAGTAAGGGGAATACTCCTCCACTGTCGATGGGAGTGCGAACTTGTATAGTGACTTTGGAAATCAGTATGGCCATTTCTTAAAAAATTGGGCATCAGTCTACCTCAAAACATACCTATCCCAATTTTAGGCATATGCCCAAAGGAAATGAAATCATACTACAAGGACACTTGCTCAACTATGTTCATAGCAGCATTATTTGTAATAGCCAGAACCTGTAAACAACCTAGATGCCCCTCAACTGAATAACGGATAAGGAAAATGTGATACATTTACACAATGAAGTACTACTCAGATGTATATGACCTCATGAAATTTGCGATCAAATGGATGTAACTAGAAAATGTCATTCTGAGTGAGGTAACCCAGACCCAGAAAGACAAACATGGTATGTATCCACTCATAGGCGGTTATTAGGAATAAAGTATAGGATAACTAGCCTACAGTCCAGAGCCCTAGAAAAGCTAGATAGATAATAAGGAAGGCCCAAAGAAGGATGCATGGATTTTCCTGGGGAGGGGAAATAGAAAAGCTCTCTTGGGTAAACCGGGGGCAGGGCATGGAGGAATGGGAACTAGTGAGAGTGGATCGGGCAGGCTGGGTGCAGGAAACAGGCTGGAGGCAGGATGGATGGGGGAGAGTAATGAAAGAAAAGTCTTGATGTGGGGGGAGCATTTCAGGGTTAGGGAGAAACCTGGTGCCAGGGAAAACCCCAGGAATCCACAATATGACCCCAGCTAAGATACCTAGCCATAGTAGAGAGGGTGCCTGACCTGGCCATCAACCATAAGCACATTGATGACTTCCATAATTGCTGTTAGATATGCTCTATCCAGTAACTGATGGAATAGACAAGTGCTTCACTGAGCTCCAAAAGTCTTGCAGAAGACAGGGAGAAGGGATTGTACCAGCCAGTGAGATCATGATGGGAAAACCCACAGAGACAGCTGAACTGAGTTCACAGGAACTCATGGACTCTGGACCAAGTCAGAGAGCCTGCATGGGACTAACCTAGACACTCTGCATGTGTGTGTGCATATGTGTGCAGCTTGGACTCTTAGTGAGGCTTCTAACAGTGAGAGCAGGACCTCTTCCTGGTGCTTAACTTGTAGTAACCTATTCCCTATGTTGTATTACCTGGCCTGGCCTTGACATAAGGGGAGGAGCTCGGCCCTGCCTCAATTTGATGTACCAGGCTTTGCACGAGCCCATAGGAAGCCTGTCCCTTTCTGAATGGAGATAAAGGAGGAGCGAATGGGGAGGAGATAGATGAGGAAGAGGAGGGAACAGAAGGAGAGGAGGGAGAAGAAACTGGTTGGTATGTAAAAGAAACGAAAAATGTAATTTAAATAAAAATTTTAAAAAAGAATTAGAAAATTTAAAAAAATGCTGGGTGTCACACATTTGTCATCCTAATACTAGTGAGGCAGAAAAAGCCAGATCCCTGGCACCCACTGGCCAGCTAGCCTAGCCTACTTGGTAAGCTCCAGACTCAGGTTCAGTCTCAGAGGAGGTGGAGGGTTCCTGAGGATGACATCTGAGGTTGTCCTCTGTTTTTTACATACACCTACATACTTATATTAAACTGTACACACATAGAAAATAAAAAAGAATATAGTCCCTCAAGCCCTTTCCTCCTCAGTTCAACAACATCCACAGACAGCTGTGGGAGCATGTACTAATGCAAGAGAGAGAGAGAGAAAAGAGAGAGAGAGAGAGAGAGAGAGATGCAAAAACCATCCTAATTTACTAATTTATCACCACACAGTCACATCCTACCCAACTGTCATTTAGCACTGTTTCATCCTCTAGATTTACTAGGTTTTGTGTTTCCCTCCTCTCTTCTTAACTACAAAGACAACCAACCCCAACCCAACCTTTCGTAAGGTCTTCGATTCCCCCAGTGCTGGGAACGGCACAGAACTGAGACTTCCTCCCCTGCTGGTGACCCTCCAGCCCTGGTGTTTTCCCTAGGATGCCAAGTTAGCCCAGACCTAAGGCAGCCTCTGTAGTGTCTTCATTACACTCTGTTAAAAACCCTTTTTTCATATTAATTCCTTTGAACCAAGTGTCTCCCGTCTCACTTTTCATCTGTAACTGACTTACTCCTGACAGGAAAATCCTCATGAAATTCCAAGCCCTTCTCCCTCTCCAGAGTTCTTCAACAGATCCTACCCTGAGGTCAGAAAACTTAATAATCTTCCACTCAGAGGCAGAACTTTCTTTCCCTACTACGTCACATTAAAAAAAAAAAAACAACTGCTATCAGTGGCTGTGCTTTTCCTCCTGAGAGCACAATCCCCTTACAATTTCTGTGGGAGAAATTTGTGTGAGACCAGGTCATGCTGAAGATCAATGTGCCCTACCTCTCTGTGCTTTCTGACCAAGAAGGAGCCTGCAGAGGGCTCTGTCTACAAAAGCAACAGAGAACAAAGACAGCCTCTGATTTGTAGCAAGCATCATTTACTCAGGAAAACTATTCAGGGTAGATATTGCTGTACAGGATTTGGACTTGGGCCAGGAGTTGCACTCCAAGCCATTTAGCAGACAGCCAAGAGGACACGATGAGCCGTGCCTACTCCTCAGCACTCTTTAGCTCTTCTACCATTGTTGACTTCTACTCAGACTCCCACCCTGGATCATGGTTCTGTGTCCTTCCTTCTCTAACCTCCTTCTAGATTCTTCTTACATGCTTCCCATTGGCTCTCTGAAACTCTTGTCCAAAGACACATCTTTCTAGCTCACTCTTAGTCTAACCAAGACATACTTCAAGGCAAACGGCCATTCCCAAGAATGACTGGAGGGCATTTATTACTTCTTGATGTCCTACAGGCACAGCCTACCACCTTCAGCCCACACACCCTCAACTTTAAAATCATCATGGCTACCCCTGATTCTTTAGTTTCCTATCATGGGCCATCTCTTTACTTAGCAGCTGACATATACTCATGGATATCCTTCTTCCAGGTACTGCTCCAGAGTCTGGGTCCAGCAAAGGAACAAATACATCCCCTGCTTTAGTGACACTTGTTCAGCAGAGGAAACAAGAACAGAACATATATAAACATGTAATGCAATACCATAAAGAGACATAAAGCAAACTCAAAGGTTCAGAGAAGAATGGTGGAGAATGTTATTTATTCTGAGAAGCACCAATCCTGGGTCTATTAGTCATGGTTCTCTAATGGAACAGAGCTTATAAAATAAAGAGAGAGAGAGAGAGAGAGAGAGAGAGAGAGAGAGAGGATTTATTAGAATGGCTTACTTGTTATGCACAGCTAGTCCATCAATGGCTGTCTACAAATGGAAGTTCCAAAATCCACTGGTTGTTCAGTCCATGAGGCTGGATGTCTCAGCTAGTCTTCAGTATACACCAGAGCCCTGAAGAAGTGGACTTTACTGCCAATGAAGGAACGGACTCACCAGTAGAAGCAAGAGTCAGCGGGCAATGATCTTCTCCCATGTCCTTTATATAGGCTACCACAAGATGGTGTGGCTCTGATTAAAAGTGGATCTTCCCACCTCAAAAGATCCAGATTAAAATTATATCCTCCCAATTGAAATTACTTATGTATGAAAAAATTTCATCACAGGTATGCCTAGGCACTTGGGTTTTAGTTAATTCCAGATATAATCAACTTGACAACCAAGAATAGCCATACAGGTCCAAACCTTGTCAACTTGACATATAATCATATCTCCTTATGTAATGCCTGGTACCAATTTCTGACTTAGTTACTGTCCTATTGTAAAGAGACACCATGACTAAAGCAATTCTTGTAAAAGAAAGAATTTAATTGGGGGCTTGCTTACAATTGCACCATCATGGTGGGAAACATGGCAGCACACATGGCGCTGAAGCAGCAACTGAGAGCTACATCCTCATCCACAGGCAGCAGGGTGAAAAACACAGGGCCTGATGTAAGCTTTTGAAACCTCAAAGCCCACCTCCAGTGACAAACTTCCTCCAACAAGGACACACCTACTCCAACAGGGCCACACTGCCTAAGCCTTCTAATTCTCTCAGGCAGTTCCAGTTCCACTACCTGGTGACCAATCACTCAAATATATGAGCCTATGGGGGCCATTCTTATTCAAACCACCACAATAGGAGAAGGAAGGAAGGGATGGGGTCAGACATGTAAAAATGCCCTGGAAACAGTTGCTGGAAGTCCAAGGCCAGGGTGCTGCCAGGTTTGGTATCTGTTTAACGTCTGTCCCTTAAGGGCTGTATGATCTATGCATCTCATGTGGTAAAGAGAAGAAGGTATTTTCCAGAAAAAGTGGCATCATTTAGCTTTAGCTTACAGCCGGTTCATAGTCTCCCTCCCACAGAGTCAGGGCCCCACCCATTCTGTAGGTCAGGCTGATCTGAAACTCACTATGTGTCTTAGCTTCTTTTCTGTTGGTGAGATAAACACTCAGGCAAAGTCAACCTGAGGGAGAAAGCATGTGTTTGGCTCACAATTCCAAGTTACCGTCCTCCACTGCAGGGAAGTAGAGGTAGCAGGGTGCTGAAGCAACCAGTCACACCGCAATCAGTCAAAAGCAAAGAGTAATGCAGTAATATACGCATTCAAGTACTCAGTCATTGTGACATTTTTATACAGCCCAGATCTTCCTGCCTTAATCGTGCAATTAAGATAATTCCCAAAGGCATGCCAAAGCCTATCCCCGGGGGAATTTTGGTCTTGTCAAGGTAACAATTCATTAACTACCGCACTATGTATTCCAGGATGACCTCAGTCAGACTCAAGCCATTCTTCTCGGCCCTCTGGAGCTGGGATTGCAAGTATAAACCACTATGCTTAGCTAACACTTTTTAATTCTGACTTGTAACCATTCATTCAAGATTATTTAGCAATCATGAGGTGCTACAGAGTAAGAACAATAATATACACAAGGGTACATTCTCCTGAAGTAAATGCACAGGATATACAAGTAAAATGAAAAACCTTTGGTACTAAGAATTATAGAGACAAAACAAGCCAGGGTAGTGGTCTAAAGAAGTAAGGGATTATCTTATCCCAGAAGGGCAGCCATATGATGCGGGCTTTCTCATAAGGATGGGGTTCTGAATCAGGGACAGATGGCATACTGAGCCTCAGAGTGGATAATTTTAGCGAATGTAGGATTCATGGCGGGAGCAGGGAGCGGGAGTCTTGTTGGGAGCCCTGGGTTTCCCTCCTCACTTCTGAAGATGGGAAAGCAAAGAGCACCAGAGACTCAGAACCATGGCAAGTGAACCAGGGTCCACATCATACTCAGGCAGAATGAACGGAGCATCAGAACCTTCTTGATAAACTGCAGTTCTCTGTGTGTGTGTTTCATTTATATGTGTGTGGGAATGCATACGAGTGTGCAGGTACACGTATATACATGGGGAGTCCAGAGGTTGATGGCAGGTATCTTCCTTGATCTTTTCTTCCCTTTATTTTTTGTTATTCGCTGGTAATTTCATACATGAATACAATGTATTGAGATCGCATTCCCCTCTCTCAACACTTTTCAGACTTCTTCCATCATCCTCCATCTTCATATCTTCATTTTTTACAATCCAGAACCTAGTTAGTGCTGTCCATATGCACATGAGTATAGCGCTATCTACTGCAGCATAGACAACCTATTACGGGTCTTACTGCTGAAGAAAACTGAGTTTCCCTCCCTCTGTAGCCATCACCCACCTCTCAGGTAGAGCTGAGGCCTTCTTATTTCGAGACAAGGTCTCTCACTGAGCCTGGAGCTCATTGATTCAACCAGGCTAGCTGAACAAGTTCCATGGATCTGCCTATCTCCACTACCCCTCAAACCCAGGGTTTAGATCACAGGGATGAGCAGTCACTCCTTGCTTTTATGTGGGTGCTGGTGATCTGAACTCAGGTCCCCCTCTTGACGCAGCAGGCACTTAAATGGCTGAGCTGGCTCCCTAGCACCTCAGTTGTTGATTTCTTATGAGATTAACTGTCCCTAAATTCACATGCTGAAGCCCTAAACCCTAGTTCCCCAGGATGTGACTGGAGTCAGAAACAGGGTCTTTATGGGGACAACCAAGTTAAAATTGAACGTCATGTGCGCTGGTAAACATCTGTAATTCTAGCACTCTGGAGGTTGAGGCAGGAAGATCACAAGTTTGGGCCAGTTGAACTACATAGTGAGATTCTGTCTCAAAACAACAACAAGTTAGCATGAGTCCATGAGGGTGAGGTCATCCAATGTGGTTGATCTGTGTCCTTAGAAGGGACTAGGGCCCAATGGACCCAGAGGAAGACGGGGAAAGACACAGAAGAAAACTGGTGATTTGAAAAGCAATGGCCCCCATAAACTCATTTTTTGAGTGCTTGGACTATAGGGAGTAGCACTATTAGGAGGTGTGGCCTTGTTGGAGGAAGTGCATCACTGTTGGGGAGGGCTTTGAAGTCTTATATGCTTAAACTAGGCCCAGTGTGATGCACATTCTGCTTCTGCCCACAGATCAGTATGTAGAACTCTTAACCTCAGCACTAGGGAGGCAAAGGCAGGTAGATCTCTGAGAGTTCGAGGCCAGCTTTGTCTACAAAGTGAGTTCTAGGACAGCCAGAGTTGTTACACAGAAAAACCCTGTCTTGAAAAAGAAAGACTAAACAAAACAACAACAAAACAAACAAATAAAAAAAGAATGTAGAACTGTCAGCTCCTTCTCCAGCTTCATATCTGCATGCCACTATGCATCTTGCCATGATGATAATGAACTAAACCTCTGAGCTATAAGTCAGCACCAACTGAATGTTTCCCTCTATAAGAGTTGCCATGGTCATGGTGTCTCTTTACCGACAAAGAGATGAACCTCAAAGGAAAACAGTCTGGCCAGTACTTGGATCTTGAGCTCCCAGCATCCAGATCTATGAGGAATCTAATTTCTGTTGTTTAAGCTCCCAGATCTACAGTAGGTTGTTAGGGACAACCTGATACACATCCTTAGAGCGATTTAGTTTTTCAAAAAACCTTTATTCTTTACAACCAGTTGATCTTTGGAGTAGAAATGGGAAACAAGCATTTCTCAAGAAGGAAAGGTGTGGAAAAGATTCTGGAAGAATAAGAGCCAAGTACGTGGATATCCTGGTGTGTCAGATAAGAAAAGGAAGAAAGTCTTGTCATGGCATTTGTTGTATGTACAGGCATATGTGGGTTCTGGGTTTCCATAATATTCAGCTAGAGATAATGTCTCTAGTTAATAAAGGAGGAACCAGAGATTCAAGGGAAAAAAATAAAACATGTGAGCTCCTCCCAGTCAGCTTTAGAGTCAAGACCCACACCCAATGCCATGAGTTCCACTGAAGGCAGACCCCTCTGGCTTGCCATTTACCATGCTGACTCAATGCAGCTTACTCAGCTCCTGACCCTCAGGGCCTGGACCTTCCTTGGAACAAATGACCAGATCACTTCTTGATCTGATGTTTTATATTACAACTTAGTACCATAACTGAAACCCACTTGGGTCAGAATCCTGTCTTCCTTCCCACTCTATAGTCACCACAGCACTTGAAATGAACAATGCTGAATGTTTGCCAAGGGAACCAATATGACCCTTCCTTTAATTTCTGCAAAAGTGGAATGGATTAACCCAAAGTACATATGTGATTTCTTTCTGAAACCCTTCCAAAGATGGACTAAAGATTGTTGGTCAATTATTTATCAAATACTCAAAGTACACTGCTGCCCATCTAGCCATCCTGCCTTGTACAGAACAAAGCAACCATTCCCTAGCTGCTTTTGTAGTGGACACATACCTGTAATTCCAGTTACATCCATCCGGCTGAGGCTTTCATGGTACCAGGACCTGAAGAGGTTCTCAGTGAGGGGCCTGATGGTGACAACAGGATAATTCGCTAAGGACAGTGTCTTCACTCTAAAAAGATCTGTAAAATAACTCAAAATGTATAGCAATATATACAGCATATACCTATGAAGAATTATCATCACAATGGGGGTTAGAGAGATGGCTCTATGTTTAAGAAGAGGTATTATTCTTACAGAAGACCCTATTGGGTTCCTAGTACCCATACTGACTGGCTTATAACTGTCTATAACTCCATCTCCAAGAGAGCTGATGCCCTCTTCTGTCCTCCAGATAAGAGTGTGCTCATGTGTGCCAACCCATCCACACACAAACACATCCATATCCACATAATTTAAAAGATACTTAAAAAAATCAACAACTTGGTATGGTGGCACAAGCTTTTAATCCCAGCACTTAGGAGGCAGAGTTAGGTGGATCTCTGATTTCAAGACCAACCTAGTCTACAGAGAGAGGGTTCAAGTAGAACTGGGGCCACACAGAGAAACCCTGCGAGAGAGAGAGAGAGAGAGAGAGAGAGAGAGAGAGAGAGAGTCTTCTTCTTCTTCTTCTTCTTCTTCTTCTTCTTCTTCTTCTTCTTCTAGAAGAAGAGAAAAGAAAAGAAAAGAAAAGAAAAGAAAAGAAAAGAAAAGAAAAGAAAAGAAAAGAAAAGAAAAGCTCACCCCAATGTTGCCTCAAAGTAACCCAACCACTTCTCACTGCCCAGGAATGGCCAGGACCTCTGGCCTCTGCCCAGACCCATTTAGCCAGCTTAAAGCTACACTCAGCACCCTTGTGCTCTCATATTCAGCAACGGCCAGGCCAACAAAGCCAGGTCAGCATCAGGGACATCCAGCTGTCTGGAGGCTCTGAGCTCAACTTAATGCTTCACTTTTTCCATATTGATGTTTCAATATGAACCAGGGCTCTGCCTCTGGGGCCTAGCTATCACTTCAGTGGTCATGGGCTAGCCTTATCACTTCCTGCACTGGCTATTATAACACATCAGGGCCTCCTCGGGCACAGCTGTGATTTACAAAAGACAGCCATGTCTCAATATGTGTTGAGAACACTAATGGTCAAGCAGAGCCCACAGGTCCTATCACTCACTGAAATCCCAGGAGAGGCCACCATGGTAGCAGGATGAGAAGACTCATGAGCAACAGCACGGGTNTCCTACTTCCGTAGCAGAACTGGACCAAAGCCAGAAAGCTCTGCCCAATTCTCCTATGCAACAAGTGGGAACAGGGTTCAGACTTGGGGGTGGGTAGACACTGGCGAAAAGTGGCCAAGGCACTCAGGGACCCCACAAGCAGAGCCAGGGTTAGAGGAAGGAGCTTCATCTCAGCAGAAGACCCAGGGTGCAGTTAACTCCAGCAAACAGGGAAGGAGTTTCTGATCTGTGGGTCCCCAGGGCTCCTGGTGGGCTGCTGAGCAAGGGCCCAGCACCTCACCACCCATGTGACAGTGGCAAACTGCTAGGCTGAACTGACAAAGGGCTTTTTACTAGAGCACAAATATTCAGGATTAGCAGCTCAGAGCCTTGGTATCTGATTTTCTTTGCTACTGTATAGTTTTCATCAAAATCTCAGAATTTAAGATGTGGCTCATCTTTAGTGTTTGTGCTAAAAATTGGCATGCCCCCTATCCCTACCTCTCTCCTCCCTCTCATTCTCCTTCTCCTTCTCTCTTTCTCCTCCTCTTCTCCCCCCCACCTCCTTTTGAATGGTGATAGACTAGGACAGAGGCACATGTATGTACATATGTACACTTATGCTTGCGCATGTGTGTCTCATCTTCACTGTCACCAGTTTATAAACCGTGGGTTCTTGCTTGGCTTGACTGCCTGGGCTCACTCATTCACATGCTCGCATGCCTCTTTCTCAATCCTGGGAGCACTGCCCTTGCTCTCACTGCCCGCTGTCCCCACTAGCTCTCAGACTCTTGCCACTGATGCATCATTCTCACTCACGGTTTTCAGTGAGCTACGTCTCACAGATTCTCAAAACCCACGGGAGTGAGAATCTCGGTCAGTACTCATAACAATCCCATTTCAAGGCCTGCAACATCTATGACCAACCACCTTCCCCACTGTACCACTCACATTCACACACATGTAGAACTAACATCATAGAGACTCTGCCAGAGCCAGGGGCCTGGCCATGTGCTGGGGAACATTTGTAAACAGGACTGGAGCTCACCATTAGTTCTGCCATGTTTGTCAAGACAACATCATGCAAAGCCATAGCAGGACTCTGCCAAGGCTGTTACTGCTTATGCAGTTTGGGAGGCCCTGCTCCTTTTCTTGCCTGTTAAAAATCATTCTTGGGGCTGGAGGTATGACTCAGAGGCTAAGAAGATTTGCTGCTCCTATAGAGTACCAGGGTTCAACTCCCAGCATCCAAGCTGAGCAGTTCACAATTATCTGTAATTCCAGTTCCAGGAAATTCAATGCTTCTGATCTCCATGGACACAGCATAAGTGCACATACCTACACACAGACACACACACACACACAAACACACACACAGACACACATATACATAATTTTAAAGTAGATCAATAATAAATACATACACACATATACATACATACATACATACATACATACATACATACATACATACATACATACATACATACATACATACATACATACATACATACATACAATCATTCTCCCTTTTCTGTGATCTTGCTGAACTTGGTGAAAGCAGGCACAGCCTCAGCAGAAGGACACCAGTGAGTCTGTGTCTCAGAAATGCTCCAAAACCAACTACAACACTCATTCGTACCAAAATCCATACATCCACCCAGATGACTGTAGCCAAAGCTGACAAGGTCACAGGCAGGTTTAATGACCAGTTTAAAACTGAAGCTATCTACAGGGCCATTCATAGTATGGGTGAGTCAAATCATCCTGTCCTCTGATTGACAAAGAGCCAATGAAACTGCCTCAAAAATTTATGACCAGAGGAAACTATGAACTATTTATCATAAACAAACAAACCCATTCTCACCTCCCAAGCCACTTGTTATGACTTTGACTCTGATCACTTTCATACAGATCCTCTACTGGAAACTCAGTTCCTCCGTTTCTGTCCTGATATCACTACTTACCAGGTACATCACTCTGGGCAAATTTTTGAACATCACAGTGTCATGGTTTCCTCATCCTGAAAAGCAAGGATTATAATGATATTAAAATTTAAGTAAACTTTTGTTCTTAAACATTTACAACCAGGTGAAATGGTCTCTCCAGTCTCTCAGCTCCGCCCTACCCCCCTGTGCTTTAGCCTGTGCTTTTTGCTCTGGCTGTCCAGTCTCTTCATTCTGCACACGTCCTCTGGTCGAATTTTCATTTCTGGAGATCAGGGAAAGTCATTTGTCTTTCTTTGCACTACAGTGTTACCTGCTAGAGAGCTTTGCTCACAGTGGGTGTGTAATAAACATTGTCTTGGTCGCATCTCACTGCTGCACGGGGATAGGTGTCTTGGGATGTGGACTGGAGAGTCCACCTCTCCCCACATCACCATCTGTTCTAGCTTGTTTAGCATTCTGGATGCCAGGCAGAGCTAACCACAAGGACCCAGCCACACATCCAAAGCTCCTTCTACTGGAGGAACAGTAGTGAATTAGCCAGGGTTCTCTGGAAGAACAGAACCATGGAATGAATACATACTACAAGGGAATTTATTGGATTATTTTACACAGTACAATCTGGGTAGTCTGGCCATGGCTGCTTGTGTGCTGGGAAGGCACAGAATGAGGTAGCTCTTCTGTCACAAGGCTGCGTGTCTCAGCTATCCAGCATGACACTTAAAGACTGGCATGCTCTTGGAGAGCCAATGGTCTTCAGTTTACATTGGAAAGCCAACAAAACTGAGTTCAGATGGCAGTAAAAGATGGTGGCAGATGTGGCAACAGAGTAGATGTATTCACCTGGAAAGAGTAAAAAGTCAGCAGACGAAAGTAGTAGCTTTTCCCTCAAACCTCTTCAGATCTAGGCTGTTACCTAGGTCATGCCCACCGCTCTGGGAGAAGGTCTTCCCTACCATCGCCTCTGTAAACCCTTCCTGGAAATACTCACACAAACTCGTCCACAGGTGTGTCTCTTCATTGACCTCAGATCCAATCAAACTGATGAACAAGATTAACCATCTCAGGAGTAATGCTTAAACGCAGATCTCAGCTTCTGCCCTTTGAGAGCAGAAGTAGAGAGTAAGGTCAGTTGACCCCACCTGCCCTATTCAGACCTCTCTAGTTGCGCAGGAGGGAACTCCATCAAGTACTGTAAGCCACTGGGCTGGATGCCTGGTAGTAAAGACCTTGCCTGAAGAAGAGAGATGGAAGAGATGGATCCAGGAAGGGGGTAGGGTAACGGCAAGTGCTTACGCTGGCCTGTGTTAGTGTATTGTTGGGCATTAGTTGGCGTGTAGCTTTTGCATTTTGTTTTAGTTTAGATTTTAGTTGTAGTAGCCCCACCTAGCTACCTACTCCCTGCAATCCGTCTGCAACAGCCTACCAAGTACTGGGCGTGCGCACCACTCAAGCTCTCTCCTTTGCATAGCTGGGTCATGCGGCGCATCTACTTCTAACTCTTTTAGAATCCACCACTATGGTTTCCATAGTGGCCATACAGGATTGCAATCCCACCAGCGGTGAATGAGGGTTTCCATCTCCTCACATCCTTGCCAACATTTGCCTTTTCCCCCCTTACCTTAGCCATTTTCAGTAGGGTAAGATGAAGTTTCAAAGCAGTTTTAATTGTCATTTCCCTAATAGCTAAGGATATTGAATACTTTTTGAGGTATTTCTTAGCCAATTTTATTTCTATAGGCACTGTACTACTGAGATACCTCTCTACCTAATTTTAATTTTTATCATTGTATACTTATTGTAAAAAAATGATTTCAATAGTAGCATTCATCAAGAATATCATGTACTTCATCCACACTTATTTCCATTTACCCCCTTCTGTCCTCCTTCCTTCCCTATCTTCCTGTTCATTCCCTTCCTGTTCCTAAATAGTCCTCCCTCAACTTTCATTGTGTGTGTGCGCACATGCATGTGTGTGTGTACACGCGCATGTGTGTGTGTATGTGTACATATATATCACCCAGGTACCACAGGAGAAAACAATATGTTCTTTGCCTTTCTGAATCTGGCTTATTTTACTTCCTATGGCCTCCAGTTGTATCTGTTTCCCAGATAAAACATTTTGCTCCTCTTGACAACTAAATAAAACTCCATTGTGTATATACTACATTTTCTTTATCTGTTCATGAGCTGGTGGGTGCCTAGCTTAGTTGTCGTGAATAGAGTCTAAATAAACATGAATTTGCCAGAATCCCTGTGATATGCTGACTTATGAGTCTTTTGGTATATTCCCGGGAGTGGTATAGCTGAATCAAATGGTCATTATATTTTTAGTTTCCTAAGGAAACTCCACTCTGATTTTCTTAACAGCTGCAGTCATTTACATCCCCCCCGTGGTGTAAAAGGCCCCTCCTTCCATAGCATCTCCTTTAGTTTTTCTTCTTGCTTGCTTGGTTTATTGATAAGTTGGTTTTGAAGATAGTGGGCAAAGAGACACACACACACACAAAAAAATGTTCTCTAGGGCCTACACTGTATTAGTCTGTGTGTGTGTGTGTTCCCTTAAAAGGAATGTACTGGTTGAAGAGAGAGAGAGAGAGAGAGAGAGAGAGAGAGAGA
>LOEQ01001862.1:530530-544022 GCA_001685075.1 Bramus lutescens
CTCCTGGAGCCGGGGAATATAAACTTGGAGATCCAGGTGTGCGCGCTCTCTTCTGATTTCTCCCTTTCGCGCACTGGACCCTGGTTACATGAGTTCATTGTTTTCCAATTATTAAACTAAATCTGTTATATTGAACTGGTCTGGTTGATCCTAATTTACCGGTAAACCACGCCCATCACTCCATACCTATTTTTGTATCTATCAAACCTTTCATTGGATATATGTCTATATGGATAATGTTTAAGTTTTCCACAATAAACAATAAATTTTCCTACAGTGATATTTGAAGTTTCCAGGGAGAAGATGGGGCCCCACAACAATGATTTCACCTGGTTGATATGGTGTCATGATGCGGATAGCGTTATTTTAAGATCAGTTTTGGGTACCTGCTGTTCAAAATGATTCCAACTTGGTTAGCTGAAATGGTGCACCTTCTTACAATGTTCTGGCCAGAACTTTAAATAAGAACTTCAGAAAAACACTATCGACAACTCAGAGAATTTTTGCAATTATACAAGGCGGTAATTTTGAAACCTAACCAACATTTTAGTTTTACAGAATCCCATAGAAAGAACATCACCCCTATGACAGCTGGAAGTAATTCTAGAAGACAATGATCCCCCTCCCAACAAAGTTTGTCCTCAGGGTTAGGGACATCAGTTAGGAGTAGTTATAACTGTTATGGGGTTGGGGAATGGGGTGGAAACAATATTTGGGAATATGGACGTAGTTATGGACTAGGCAATAACTTGAAGCTGCAGGCACATGCATAGAGAGGAGCTTACTGATACAGGAGAACCGTGAAAGCCCCTGTGCCTCAAAGCGTCACCTAAGCTCCAGTTCATAATCCATTCTCTGTTCCTCTATGTTCTCTCCCTCCCTCCCGTGGTAGCATTTCTCCCTCTCTAGCACTGAAGTAGACACAGGTGCACAAAGGTACACACTTGTGCTCACTTCAGGCTGCCCATGTCCTCCACAGCCTCTGGAGAAAACTTTCCCTCTCTGATAAAACAAAAATGTTAGAATTTGGAAGATACTTTGAGCTATCATTGCTGTTCTACACACACACACACACACACAGAAGTTAGACAGACAGGCAGACACACACACACACACAATTTCCAAGAATATTGCAGATATATTACTAAGTCATCTCAGATGCCAACAGGCTTTGAGAAAGACTTATTCCCTCTGGCAGAAGACAGAAAGAAGGTTGACTAGAAGGCAAACCTCTCTCCTCCACTGGCTCCTGATTAACAACTCCAATCTTTTAATCTACATTTCCTATCCATCCCTTTTGCTTCATTCTGCTGACTCCATGTTAGTGCTAGGCACGGACAAGAGAGAATTGCAAAGTTTCCTCCTCTTTTCAAAATAAACCTCTGACTAGAGTCACCTGGGAAGAGGGAATGTCAGTTGATGAATTGCCTAGGTCAGATTGGCCAGTAGTATGTCTGTGGGACATGATCTTGAATGCTACTTCATATAGGAGCTGTGGCCAGCATCATTCCCTTGGCGGGAGGTCCTGGGCTGGGCATGAGCCTAACAGCAAGTCAGAGTGTGAACCAGCAACCAGTATTCTTCCATGATTCCTGCCCTGACTTCACTTCATGATGCACTGTGGCCTGGAAGGGTAAGACAAATAAATGTTTTCATCTCCAACTTACTTTTTGTCAGAATGTTTTATCACAGCAACAGAAAATTAAGCTAGACCGAAGAGTCTCTCACAAGGCTGACATGAATGGCTGCTTCCCAGCTGGTGGCACTGTTTGGGAGGTGACTGGATCACAAGGATGCTAGTTTCCATGGTGATGCAGAGCTGAATGAGCTATTAGGAGGTAGGACCTAATTGGAGATATGCCCATCAAAGGCTGTATCTTGCCCCAGTTGTCTCCATCATTACTGCACTCACATATCTGCCCATCATGAGGTTAATAGCACTCCTATCATACCTTTGCCTTGTCGTGGGCCTGAGAAAGTCATCAAGGGAGGTCAGGAGGGACAGAGACATCTGAAACCATGATCCCAAATAAGCTTTTCCCCCCATTAAATTGTTTTCCTCAAGTATTGTTTCACAGTGATAAACTAATAAAAGACTATTGTGCTATACTCATAGATTTGTACTTTGTCTAGTCATCATCAGAAAGGCTTCCTTCAGCAGCATACGGTAGCAGGTGCAGAGACCCACAGCCAGACAGTATGTAGAGAGAGTCTAAATTGGAGGTCTCAGTTGGGTACCTGCTGGAGGATATTTGATCACACTGTGAACCCTGAGGTTGCATTTGAGTTAATTAAATAAAATTAACCTTGTGTCAGGAGGCTTATTTAGCGACTAGTTGACAGAAAGTAATTAGAGGGCATCTGAGGGCATCTGGAAGAGATAGAGAGGCGTAATGGAAATAGTGGGGAGGGTTTTGAGTGGCGCAGTTTTTTCTGTTTTGGTGGAGAGGAAGGACAGTCTTTTGGGGAGACTCCAGCAAGGAGAGAAGGTTAGCTAGTTGCTACTCAAACTCTCTGAGCTAGCATGTTTTCACCCCAGCCTCTGAATCTTGAGTCTTACTTATAAACAGAACGATAGAGATTTAGTTAAAGCTACCTTTAGCGGCAGCGACAGAGTCAGTGCCTGCAGGAACAGAGTTCACTGCTGCCAGAGAAGCAGACTAGTAACGGCAAAGATGCAACTGATGGCTGAAATAGCCGTAGATTAAAGCACAGCCATTGTGCTGAAGGAACCTTCCCTCCACATTCAGGGAACCCTCACAGAAAAGGAGGAAAGATTGTAGAGTCAGACAGAAGGGATGGCGGAAACCAGGAGAACACGGCTCACCAAATCAGCTAAGCAGGGTTCATATGGGCTCACAGAGACTGAAGCAGAAAGCATGGGGCAGACTGAGTCGGCACCAGGCCCTCTGAGCATATGTTGTGGTCATTCACTTGGTCTTTCTGTAGGTCTCTTAACAGTGGGAGCTGTTGTGTCTCTGACTCTTTTGTCTGCTCCTGGGATTCCTTTCCTACTGTTGTGTTGCCTTGTCCAGCGTTTGCCTTGTCTCGTTGTATTTTTTTTTTTTTTGCTGTGTTTGGTTGTTGACTCTTAGAGGCCTGCTCTTTTCTAAAGGGAAAAGGAGAGGGAATGGATCTGGGGGAAAGGGGAGAGGAGCTGGGAGGAGTGTAGGAAGGGGAAATTGTCATTTTGTATTGTATGAGAAAAGAATCTATTTTCAATTTAAAAAATGCTTTGATGTTTAAAAAAAAACAATTTCTCTCTGATCAACAGTGTGAAGCAGTTAGACAGTTTCATAATAACATCACACCCTCTGGACACTTTATGGACTAATACGCATGGAAACAGAAAATCATTCTTTTCTTTTCTCAGTAACTTGAGTAAATAGACAATACTCAGCCAAGGATATCCTCTAGCAGGTGGAGAGGTTGTGTGCATTCTTGTTCTTTGTTTACATTGTTACATAATCTGCCTCCACTCTGACAGGAACGAGAGATCTCCAGGTATCCTGCTGAAGCTATGTTTGTTATGTAATGTTTGATTATGTGGCTCTTTCTCTTTTCGTGGCGAAGAGCTGACTCTGAGATATGAAGCTGGAAATTGATTGATCTGCTTGAGCATACTAGCTAGCCACGTGCTCATTACCTCTTCAGTGACGCTGCCATCCTCAGATGATCTGGATAGTCACCTTTGTCACTCTGTGAAAAGCAGATTAAGGAAGGACATGCTCCCTCTGCAGAACCCCAGAGCTCATGTAACCCACTCAGTCAAAGGACACTCGTCTAGCAATTCCCATGCATCCAGTGACAGGCAGCTCACAACTTGTTTAAGTAGCTGTTCTCTGTGTCTCTGCTGAGTAACCCACATAATTATTTTCTTTTGGAGCTCCTGGTGAGACGTACAACCCGAGGGGCAACTGGAGAGACGCTGATCTGTAAGTCTGCTCTCCATAGGACCTTTCCCAGGAAAGCTTGCTCATTAGCAACTAAGATACTGCGATGTTTCCCTGTTGTTTGCTAGGTCAGTGTTTTGTGCTAGTCATTGTCTTATGCTCTTGGATGCCACATAAATTAAGATCTACTTTTTGTTCATAGCAGCCTACAGTTACACTTATTAGGTTGTAATGGCTCTGAATTAGCTAAAATAGCATCAGCTATGTATCACTAATTATATATTAATTTGTACCATTAAACCTTATTTATAAAAAATTACAGTCTAGTAAGGTGAGAGACCTAAATAAGTAATTTTGACAGGATGCTGCAAGGACCATAAAAAAGCTCAGCTCATTTCTTTGACTTTATTAAGACTTTTGTGCCAAGAAAATCTCTGTAAGGTGTCAGGGCCTTGAACACTGAGTAGGGACGAGAGGTGAAGGAAAAGAATAGTCAAGTCAGGAGTGTAAACCAGCCCCTGGCATCCATCCCAGCACCCTGGCCTGGGAGTTGCATTAGTCTGGACTCCAAATCCCAGCATGCCAGGTCATGACCCCTCCCTCAAGGGGTATTTAAGTGGGCTCTCAGAGGAGGAACACGTGGTTCCAGGTTTGCATATGTTCCCTGCTTTCCTGTCTCCCCTACCATGCTCTCGGCCACCTGAGGGTGCTGCACTTAATAAAACATGGGCATTTTATTCAGTTTAATCTGTTTTAATTGGATTTCTTTGTGCCGGGAGAGCAGCTCATGTTAGAAAATATTCCTAACAGATACCAAGAAGAGCTTCTGTTGGAGGTTAGCCCAGTCATTTGCCAGATGCTGACTCCAGGGCTCCCTAGCCATGACCTATCATCATTCTTTACCATGCAGGTGGCACAGTTAATGAGAGGTCTGCTGGACCGACTTAACAAATTGAAACAATCCAACTGTAATTAGCACATTTATTACTTTAATATGAATCAATGCTTCTAAAGCCTCTGAAAAGACTTAAATCTCAAAGATAAACTGAGATCTTCCTATACTTCTTCATACTACAGAGATATCTATTCTTACTTCTTGGTATAAATCATTAACACTATCCTTAAAATATTTCCAATCATAGCAGATCTCAGATCATCCAAATAAAAGTAATTAAATTTCAATGTAAGCTGTTCTTAGGCTTCCTGAAAACCCCAAGGGAAGAAGAGGAGGAGTCTTCCCAGCTAGGGTCAGATTCTGATAGGCGGTGACAGGAAGAAACTGCTTTTTCAGAAGTGCTTCCCAGCCACATCCTGCCTGGCACGGCAGAAAAGGGCAGCTGGCTAGGTCCCCACTCTCTGCCATCACTTGCTGCCTTTGTGCCTCCATCCATCAGGCAAACACAGAATCAATACCTAGCTGCCCAGCGGGGTTTCTTTTGAGGTTATCGCTCCCGATCCTTCATTTGTTGGATGCATAATATTGATCAAATTGACTGTGAGTTGAAAAGCTGTTTTCTGTCACAGTTTGATGAGTTGCCATTTTCTGCCAGATAAAGAAGTTTCCACAAAGCAAGAAAAATTACTTTTCTGGGGTCTGCCCGTGCTCTATAGAAACAGACCCATAGCTAAGAGGCTTAAAGTGGAAACAGCAAGACAATTCAGGCTTCGCTGGGACTATGCTGACTTTTGTCAGTGAATTCCTCCATTCTATTTGTGTTTTCAAAACCACATTTTCTTTTTGTAGGGAAGGCTATTTAAAAGCATTATTTGGAAATGCCAAAGCAAAGTAAAACCTATTAAACGCCTAGGATAACAGTAAATGAGAAACAACAGTTTTCAAAAGATACAACTACCAGGGTTCTGATCTATTTTATGATAAATGTCCACTTATCCAAAATGTTTCTGAATTCTGGGACTTTTTTTTATTAGATTACTAAAAGACATAGCCTCTAACTATACTCTTTTCTCATCTTCAAATTTATAGCTACTTCCTCCAAAAACAAAAACATTATTACTAGCCCAAACCACTGCAAAAATTAGTTTACGAATTAGGGTTCCATATCTGCCAAGACTACATTTCCCCTTGCATACTGCACAACGCAGAGATCTTGGGTGCAGAGTCCACTGAGGTCTGATTAACACACCTCTCGTAGAATCATCACCCAGGCCAAGTTTACCGAGGATTTCTACAATCCCAGAAATGACCTTCCTGCCCCCTGTAGTCACCCCAGCCCTCATACTCACTGTCCTGCTTAGCTGTTTGTCAACTTGATAATAACTCGTTATCTGAGAAGAGGAAATTGAGAGCGTCTCCATCAGGTTGCCTGTAGGGAAGTCTATAGGGCATTTTCTTTATTGTCAACTGAGAGAGGTCCAACTGAGAGAGGTCCCTGCTCAGTGTGGAAGGTGTCACACCTGGGCAGGTGGTCCTGGGTGTTACGAGAAAGCAAGCTGAGCACACCAGGAGGAGAAAGCCAGTTAGCAGTGTTCTTCATGGTCTCTGTTTCATTTCTTGCCTGAGTTTCTGCCCTGACTTTCCTGCATGGTAGACTATAAACTGTAAGCTGAAATGAACCCTTTCTTTCCCCAAGTTGCTTCTGTTCATGGTGTTTATCACACAACAGAAACCTAACTAGAACACTCACAGTTCTGAATGCCATGGAATACCTCAGCCTACATCTGAGCTTAGTAGGAATGAAATCATAACTCTACATGTCTGTCTGCTTCTGGGTCATCTGGCTCAACAGAGGTGGCTTTTATTTGTTACGACCATTGTCTGTGAGTTGTTCATTCTTATTACTGAATAGTATACCACAGTATGAATACTCCACAATTTGCTTACCCATGTCCTTGTTGATGGACACTGGCTTTGCTTTTTGTTGTTTTCACTGGGCTAAGAACACTTAATGTGAGATCTACTGTTATTAAAAAATTTCAATATTTGTGTGTGAACAAATGTATGTATGGTAGCCAAAGGTCAATGTCAGGTGTCTTCCTCCAGAACTGTCACCTTATTTTGTGTATGGCATATTTGCTTATATGTGCTGGGTATACACATGCAAGTGAAAGTGCCTATACACATGTGGATGCACACACATGGAAGCAGAGGTTAACATCAGGAGTCTTCTTCAATTACTTTTCACCTTATTTGTTTGTTTGTTTGCTTGCTTGCTTAATTTAAGGCAGAGTCTCACTATATAGTCCTGGCAAGTCCAGAACTCACCATATAGACCAGGCTAGCCTTGAACTGAGATATGCCAGCCTCTGCTTCCTCCGTCCTGAGATTAAAGGTGTGCACTATTACACCCCACTCAGTATGTCTATGGGCTCTGTTTTGTGACTTGTAGTTTTATGGGACATTTCTTTTTTTTTGATGGTACCCTGTAGAGTATTGCTTTTTCAGTTTTGGACGTTGAACCCAGGGCTTTGGACATATACTACAAGTGTGCTCTGCCACCAAACCGAACTCTAACATTGCACCTTACTTTTTCAAACATGGTCTCTCATTGAATCTTGAGCTTTCAGATCAGGCTAGTCTAGCTGCCCAGCAAGCCGGGGGAGTCTCATGTGTCCTCCTCTCCAGAACTGAGATAACAAGTTTGCACTGTAGTCATTGTCTAAAGAAAAAAAATACCTTAACTCAGAAGTAGTTTGTTTATTGCTAAAACAAAACAAACAAAAAGGGTACTAAGAACCATGTGGACAGAGAGCTGTGTTCTTTCATTTGTAGGGTCTCCCCTCAATACTGATGGCTGCTGTTTGATGTAGAGGTGGTTGCTGAAGGTTGAGACTGTAGTAGTTTCTTAAGTTATGACAGCAATAAATCAACAATGTAAGTCGTCTGCATTGTCTGGCTGACCCTTTTATGACAGATTTCTCTGAAGCATGAGATGCTGCCTGACAGCATCTGCCTACAGGAAGAACCTGTCAAAATAGAAATCAACTCAGGTGGAGAGGAACAGGTGCAGTCTCATACTCAGAAGACTGAAGCAGGAAATTCTTTTGAGCCAGTTTGAAGTTATGGTTTGCTATACCTGTTGTTCAGTCTTAAGCATTATAGTGGAACCATAACTTTGAACTTCACTCCAACCTGGGCAACATAGAAGAGTTAGATTAAAACCAAAGTTAAAGCACTGGCTGTGGTAGTTTGAATGTAATTAGCCTCTAGAGTATTACTATTAGGTGTGACTTTATTGGAGGGGGCATGGCCTTGTTGGAGGAAGTGTCACCATGGGGGCAGGCTTTGAAATTTAATATGCTCAGAATATTGCCCAGTGTCTCAGTTGACTGCTTATTGCCTGCAAGCCAAAATGTAGCCAGCATCATGGCTGCCTGCACACCACCATGATCTCTGCCATGATGATGATGAACCTCATCATATATATATTGTTTACATTTTGAGCTCATTGTCCTCATTTGCTGCACACTTGTTTAAAGATTGTTTAATTTTTTTAATATGAAGCCTTAGTCTTTAAGCTATATAGGTATTAAGAATTACAGGTCAATAGTCATCCATGTTTGCCATAGTTAGACTAGTCAGGTTCTTTAGATGCATAGAGATTGTATTCCACAGATAGGTAATCTTCAAACACTTCAATGAACTATAGAATATGGTATTTAAATAACTTAGGGTTCTGTTGACATGAGACACAATTGCTCCTGGCAGCACTGATCGATTCCTGAGAGAATGTTGAGCACCAAAGACACTCCACTTGGAGCTTGTTTCCTTCTTGGCAAAACTGGCCTTTGGACAAAGAACTGCCTTTGTCTTGACCACTAGCAAAATGCATGGTGTCCAGACTGGACAAGCAGGATACAAGATAAAAGACTGCCAAACCTTGTCAAGATAGGGTAAGACGGTTTTTCAAACTTTCCTGCCTCTAAAAATGGTCTGTCAGTTACTCTAAGCCTTAGCCAAAGTTGGTTGCCCCACATTGCAAATGAGACTTTGGGTGATTACCCAGGTAGCCAGTTGTCTCTGTCATTTCTTGCACCTTTTGGAAGTTACTTGATTGTACTTCATGTTTATTCAAGTAATATTTCACTTCTGAGGTCTTCGATAGCATTGAAGACTAGATAGTCATAGTTACTTTCTTCTCATGACTTAACCAAACCATTTTTAATATGACTTGGACTCCTTAGGATAGGATAACTATTGAAACATTTAGCATATGTTTCTTCTTTGATGTTCATGCTGGTTTAATTCTAATTTTTATGTATGTTTTTGCCTCTTCTTTTCCCTGGACAAGACTTGATATTTGTTCTTATTGTATATAGTTTTGTATTAGGCTTAGAACTCTCTTATTTAGACAAAAAGGGGAGATGCTGTGGAAACTCTTTTAGCCAATAGCCTTTAAGATACTGCTTGTTTTGGGTGTGGTCTCATTTACTATAAATGTAGACAAAGCATGCACAGGCCTCTTGGCTGGTGGATTTGGTTCCAGTTCCCAGTGCATGCAGAGGACTGTGGATTGCTACTCTGGTGAGCCTTCTGTGTCAACCTTAATACATGATATGGACCAATAAATACTTGATGAATGAACATTGAAAGGAATGAATATGAACAGATCCACATAATTTATATTATGGAGAACTTGCACCTTTTGAGGATCTCAGCCAAAGTAGGGGTAGAAGGAATAAGAACACCATTGCTTAGGTGAGCCTGGAAGAGAAGTTGGAAGGGCAGATTGATATAAATGGTTTTGTTCCTATTGGCTCTACCTTGTAAAAAGATCTCACCCAAACCTACATATTTTTTTCCCTTTGAACTGAAAGCAACAACAGCAAGTAGGACAGGTTCCATGCCTCTGTGTCTAATGTTTAAGTACAGGTTTGCTCTGATTCTCCCAGTGTTACTTTTAATAAATGAAGATGTTTCACAGGGTCTTTCTCTTGGGCTCATCTGACCTGTAAGGGATTAAATATCAAGTATGATTTGGCTTTCAATTCATTTGCAGTTTTAAATTTTCTAATTACAATAGAACTTAACCCAGACTTCAATGCAAAACTGAGACAAACTAAGTTATAAACGTATATCCTCATTCCTTCCTTCCGCCTACCAGATATTTGCTCATCTTGTTGGGGGGATGACAAATTCATTGATTCATAACTGATTCCAACCTTTACCCAAGTACATGTGTTTTGTCTGCACACCTGTCTGTGTACCACATGAATGCTTGGTGCCCACAGGGGCCAGAAGAGTACTGGATCCCCTGGAACTGGAATTACTGGTGGTTATGAACTGCCATGTGGGCACTGGGAATTGAACCCAGGTCCTCTGGAAATTCGGCCACTGCTCTTACACCACATCAATTTTTCAACCCCTTTACTCAACATTTAATTCACTCAAAATCTGCTGGAGAACTGAGCAGACCAGATAGATACCTGACCTGCCTCTATGAGATTGTTGTACATACTTCAGCCTTCACAAGTTTTTAAATGGATGTCAGCACTCACCCCAAAAATGGAAGGAAAAACTTGGAAATAACTAGAAAAAGGCTTTATATAAACTACTGTCTGGTAACTAGTTGTTACATTTTCTGGAAAGGATTATTAATTTTGACACTAATATGTTTTCCCTGGAATCCTTAAAATTTTTCTTCATATGTTCATCTAAAGAGAAATCCCGCCTCCCACAAGACAGGCTTCTCTGTGTAGCCCTGGCTATCCTAGAATTCACAATGTAGACCAGGCTGACCTTAGACTCAGAGCTTGGTCTGTCTCTGTCTCCTGAGTGCCAGGATTAAAAGTGAGCACTACCATGCCCATCTTAAAGAGCAATTTTTACCAATAACAGGTTAGAAAATGTTTTGTCATTGCTGGCGATTTAACCAGCTTTGCACATATTAGACCAGGTATTTATTTTCAATTTTTTATTCATTTTATATACCAACCACTGTTCCCCTCACCTCCCCCAAGCCATCCCCCATCCACTCCTCCAAAAGGATAAAGCCTCCCATAGGGAGTCAACAAAGCCTAACATATTAAGTTGAGGGGCTACCAAGGCCCTCCCCTCTGCATCAAGGCTGAGCAAGGCATCCTGCCATAGGGAACAAGCTCCAAAAAGCTAGCTCATGTACCAGCGACAGATCCTGTCCCACTGCTGGAGGCCCCAGAAACAGACCAAGCTATACAACCGTCACCTACATGCAAAGGGCCTAGTTCAGTCCCATGCAGACCCACCAGCTGTCAGAACAAGTATTTTAAATCAATCATGATTAAGACAAGTAGGCACTGAAGTCATACCTTACAAAGTAAAACATCATATCCCCGAGTTACTTTCCTGGTGAAGGTACAAAACAATCCGGTGTAAGTTCAAAATAACTTTGTCACTTCAAGCTTCTTGCAGTAGGGTGTTCTGTGGATCTGCATTAGGAGTTCATTAGCAACACTTATTTCATTTCATAGAATACATAAACTCAAGGCTAAGGTCCTTTATTAGGCAAAAAAAAATAGCCTGTTTTATGAGTCTCCACACTATATGGTAGTCCTTTCTCTTATCCATGGTTTTAACTATCTACAAGAAACAACAGCCCAAATATATTAAATAAAAAATTCCAGAAATAAACAAGTCTTAAGTTTCAAACTGGATACCACCCTGAGTAGCATGAGCTCTCACACTGTTCAACTGTCCTGCCAGGGACATCAATGACCTTGTCCAGTGTGTCTATCTGCACTTGGTAGCTGTCTGCAATACCAATCAAATCCTACGACATTGTACAAAAAGTTAGAGTGGTGGCACTAGCAACTAGGGTGCATCAAAGTAAAGCTGCACAGCACTTTCTTCAAGTGAAAAGAGCAAAATCATCAATTTAAGAACAAAAAGTGATATGCTGATATCTAAGATCTCAGGAGGCAGAGCAGGCAAATCTCTGAGATGGTCTACATAGTGTGTTCCAGGACAGTCAGGGCTATGTGGAAAACCCTTTTGGAATCCCATCCCCTGCCCCCAAAATAAACAAAGGCTGAAGAAAGAGATACTTTGAAAATTACATTAGAGGACTTCAAAGTATCAGAGCCAGAGTATCTGTAGACCATTCCTGAGGATCAAGTACTACTTCAGACATGACACGCATAATAGGTGGAATAGATACCAAAGCTGTTCAGTCTAGTCATAGCCCACATCTCCAAAACTCCCCTCTCCACCACAACTCTAATCTGTCTTAGCATATGGTACTACCCACTCATCCACCAAAACCTAGGCTTTGAGAGATAATTTTGGTGTACAAAATTGCCCACTGCTTCATCCCAACTCTTCTAGCTAAAATGTGCCATTCTTCCCAAAGTGTTTGATATATATAATACAAAATCACCACACAAGATTTGTGATTACTATTCCACTTTATTATTTAAAATATATTAGAGACACATTAAATATAGCATATCTAAAATATACAAAAATGCTGTAAATAGCCATAACCCTCACATCCAAGAACTAAAGTAATTATTCATAATTCAGCTGTGTACTTCTCTGGCTCTTTTTACCCCCCACACACACACAAGCTATCTATCACTAAGTTTGCTTTTGGATTTTCTGTAACTTTATAAGACTTTAAAGTATATGTAGCTACCACATATATTCTTTGGTCTCACATTTCTGAAATCAATAAAATTAGGCATCATGCTTTAAGTAGTCACAAGATTGCCCTTATATCGGCAAGTGTGGCTGTAGTTTGCTCACCTTCACTGCACCATGTATGTACCTGAGGGCACCTTAGGAAACCATTCTCCCATAGACAGAACTTCAGCTACCCGTTATTAACATGACTATATTGCCATGGCCAAAATGTAAGACATGGTTGAACATGACGAGGAGCTCTGCCCACATTCACTCTGCAGAAGTACCCATCTGTGAGGTGTAACAATTCTCAAGCAGTGATGTGAAGCATGTGTGACTACCTACAGATGGTCTTGCAAATGTTACATACAGAAAGCAAAATCCCACACTTCTCATCAACACAAAACATCTGCTTACCAGCCTCATGAGACAGCTTTCCTATTCTTTGAGTAGAAAATTTCTATACATTCTGGTTACTAATCCCTTTCCAGTTACTTAAAAAAAAAAACACAACAACAACAACAAAAAAGAAGCCCTCTCAAAGCAAACACCTCTTCATTCCTCCTAGTAGCACTGGGAGCTGCAGTGGGTGTGTCATGCATTATACCTTTGTCCAATCAGTCCCATCCAGATATTCACTGCAATGAAAAACTGGTCTAGTTCAAGGCCTCTGGCACACTATCACTGGACCCTCACTGACACGCCTCTCACATATCCTGCTGTTGCCGAGTCATGGAGACCCTGTAGTTATCATCTGTAGGGCCGGCCAGTTCCTTAACACACTCCAGGTCAAAGATGGGGTAAATGTTAGGGTGGACCAACCCAAAGCTCAGAATGTGGGTCTGAGTGGTGGCTAAGCTGTTCAGTTTGGGTCTCCAGGACTGCCCCTTGGGTGAGGTGAAGGATGAAGCCAGCTCGAGTGCAAGGGTCAGCTCTTCCATGATGGGCAAGGCCAGCTTTCCTGCTGCAACATCCAACAAGGGCCAGGGCCAGCTATCCCAGACAGTGAAGGGCAGACTGGATCTGTTTGCTTTGTTTTAAC
>LOEQ01001863.1:0-12871 GCA_001685075.1 Bramus lutescens
GCTGGTATCTCAGCAGCTATTGGCTGAAGGAGCGGAAGGAGCTCCCGCAACATATAATCCTATAAAACATTGTCACCAAAGCTTTTATTAGACCAGTTTAAAGCATTTAAAGTGAAAATACCTCTATCAATATAAAATTGCAAAAAAAAACTAATCACTATTATTTTCTTCACAAAAATTAGAAGTTTGGGTATATATCTCTCATGCATACAAATTTAGTTAATGTCCTTCATGTTGCACAATTGTCAAATGTATATCTGTCTATTAATAAATAATAATTTTAAATCTAATTTTTATGTGATTCACAGATTTTACTCATTAAAATAAAATAGGTTTGAGTTGTATCATGAGTTATGCTATTATTGATGTTCTAGAACTTGTGTATTGCTGCTTACCATTTGTGAATAAAACCTCATAAAATGCCAGAAGCCTTTTGTGTTTCTGCAGTATTGGGTCACTTTATTACAGAACACATTCTTTGAGATGACCACTAGAAATGCTACATTACTTTTAAAACAGTAAGTTAAAATGTTAGAAATTATAAAAAAATAAAAATACCTCAACCTATGTTTGTAGATCAAATAGTTATCAAGATAAGAAGCACATGAAGCCAGGATCCTGGAAGGAAGGGGACAAGCAGAAGGAAAGCTTGACATTCAATAATTTTACATTCTTAGCAACTGCCAAGAGATAGTAATAAGTCTGAAAGCAAGGCGGTGCCTCTGATAGTCTTTCAGTGCTTTAGAACTCAGAGTGCAACAACCAACTGCTGTAGTAAGTACCTAAGTTTTTGGTTTATATAATCACAGAGTCACCCCTTAAACATTAGTGATGAATGCATTTCTTAGCTAGGCCCAAATGTCCATGCCTGAAGTTATCCATTGAGTGTGAACATATTGGTTACTGTGGTGAGATACTATGATTGTTATTTGTCATTAGGTTGGAGTATGTGGCTTAAAGGAAATTGCTTTGGAATTAGTTTCCAAAAAAGTTGTTTGCTGTTGTTGAGATAGGGTCTCATTCTGTAACCTCGGCTAGGCTGCAACTCACTTTGTAGACCAAGCTACACTGGAGCTTGTGACCCTCTTCTTACCTCAGCTTCCTGGTAGTAGGGTTAGAGGCATGAGGTACTAAACCCTTCTTATTTTGAATTAATAACAATGGAGTTTATCTTATTTCAGGCTAACCTAGTCAGGCAGATCCTAAATACATGAGAAGACCCTTCCTAAAAAGGAGTATTCTCTTTTCATTGAAGTAGAAAGATGTCATTCTCTGAGATTATCCTGTGGCAAAGAGATCCAAGCAACTTCAACATTGAGAACAACTCTTATCATGAAAGAAGATAGGGATCTCACTTTTTTTTTAAGTCAAGGAGCAGAATTTCTAACTTATGTGAGCTTTCCAGTAATTCTTAAGTACAGGAAGAAAAATGGCCTGACTTATATCTTGATTTTTGGTTGAATGTCCTCAAACAACCCTTGCACTTGGCAGCAGAGGCAATGGTTTGAAACTGAGGCCAGCTTTGCCTATATAAGGAGACCAAAGAAATAAAAGTATAACAAGAAATCTGGAGCTGAGTCTATACCAGAGCTAAGCTCTGTCTTGCCTCTGACCTAAAGAAAACAAGTTTATTTTATTTTAAAAATCTATCTTTTCTCAATATACATACCAATTCCAGTTTCCACTTCATCCCTTCCTCCCATTCCTTCCATCTCCCCCTACATCCCATCCACTCCTCAGAAAGGGTAAAGCTTCTAATGGAGAATCAACAAAATCTAGCACGTGTCTTTGAGGCAGTGCCAAGGCCTTTCCCACTATATCGATGCTGAGCAAGGTATTCCTCCAAAGAGAATGGGTTCCAAAAAGCCAGTGCACAGAGTAAGGATAAATCCTGGTCCCAGTGCCAGTGGCCCCACAGTCTGCCTCAGCCATACAACCGAGGCTTAATTAATTAACTCAGCCACATTCAGATGGCTTAATTTGATCCTATGCTGATTCCTTTCCTGTCAGGTCTGAGTTGGTGAGCTCCCATTAGCTCAGATAAGCTGTTTCAATGTGTCTCCCCATCATGGTTTTGGCCTCTTTACCTATATTTTCACTCCTCCCATTGTTCAATGAGACTTTGGGAGCTCAGCCCAGGGCTCCGCTCTGCCTCTGCTTCCGTCACTTGCTGGATGAAGGTTCTATGGTGACTTTTAAGGTAATCATCAATCGGATTACAGGGGAAGGGCAGTTAAGGCACCCTCTTCACTATTGCTTAGGGTCTCAGGTAGGGTCATCCTTGAGAACTCTTGGGAAATTTTCTAGATCCACGTTTCTTGCTTAGCCCCATAATGACTTTCTCAAACAAGATATTTCTTTCATTGCACTCTAGCTCTGTCCTTTCCCCACCTCCACCATCTTGTTCCTTCAAGTTCTCCTCCCCCTTTCTCTTTTACCCTCCTCCTCCCCTTTTGCCCTCTCTTCTCCCCCCATCAGCATGCTCCCAATTTTCTCAGGAGATCTTGTATATTTCCCTTTTCCAGTGGGATATATAAATATTTCTCTTAGGGTTTTCCTTGTTGCTTAGCTTCTCTGGGGCTGTGGATTATAGGTTCGTTATACTTTGCCTTATCCTTTGTATCCACTTATGAGTGAGTACATACCATGCTCATCTTTCTGGGTCTGGGTTACCCTACTCAGGATGCTTTTTTTTTCTAGTTCCATCCATTTGCATGCAAATTTCAAAATGTCGTTTTTTAATCACTGAGTAGTATTTTATTGTGAATTGTACCACATTTTCTTTATCCATTCTTCTGTTGAGAGGCTGTGAACATAGTTGAACAAAGTGAAAATTTTTTAAAAGAAAAAAATTAAAGATTTTTGTTGTATAACCTACATAGTCCTCTTCATTTATAAATTAGACACCCTAGATTTTCTATTTTTTTGGGTTTTAACTGTTAATTGTAATATTTACCCTGGTTTTAAGGGATACAGTTTCCCAGGGTTAGGGAAACAAGGTAGCAGCAGGCTGTGTTGGAGGGGAATGTGCGACAACTGCATTTTCAAAACTAAGCAGTCTTAGAAGCAGAGAATGTATAATAGGGAAGAGGCAAGGATAATATATAGCTAAGGATCCACCTTTGGTGACCAACTTTTTCCAGTTAGGGTTCAATTTCTGTCAGTTTCAAAACTTCTCAGAACAGTATAACCAGCTAGAACCTAAGTATCTAAACACATAGATCTGGGTGGACATTTCACATTCAGAACATAACAGTGTTTCATAAACAATGGACATCTCTAAAGTTGTCAGTTATTTGGTTGGGATGGGTTGGTAGATTAACATTTTAAATTGGGTATATGACACAAGAAGATGGATTGCTCTTGTTTAAAATTTGTAGAAGCTAGTGAAAGTGGGGAATCTACTGAAATAGTGTATCTCAGTAATGAGAGTCAATATTACTGTATTACTATTGGACAGAATTAAGTTATGGCTATATTGCCCAGATAATTTATGATATTTGATTCCTAGTTGGCAGACAAAAGATGAAGAATAAGGATAATCTCAGACTCCTTTCTGTTTTCTGGCCTATTGTTTGTTCCTTGAGATCTAGAATACAGTAACAGAGCAACGGTTACTGGAAAGATGTGTTTGGCCTAAATTCTTTGTTGGACATTAAGTTAGAGATGACTAGTAGTCAGAAAATGAACTGATCAGAGTGAATTCTTGAAAACTAACATAGACCGGTGGCTTTAAAAAGAGAAATTTGTGGTCTTTCAGGTATGGAGATTGATTTAATTATTTATGCTTTTGAAGTCTTATTTAAAATCTTATTGCTCATAATAATGTCTAAAGTATTTTCCTAAAACCTTGATCAATTTTTAAAATAAATATTAAAAATGATTTCCCAATACAAATTTCATGTCATTCACAAGAGACCCTTATTAAATGGATTTAGTAAATCTAAATAGGAAAATATTTCTCAAGTGAGTAACAGCTCAAATGCCAGCTAATACTGGCCTCTATGTAATATTTTTGAATGGTGTATGACTTGTATAACCCAAAACATATGCGCTCAGTATAAGAATTATAATCTAGGAATAACGAGAGATGAGAATACAGACTGATCCAACAGCTAACTCTATTTAATGTTAGATCTGGTGTTTCATGATCTGGCTATACCATGACCAAGGAATAAGACCCAACAATAAAATAGCTGGAGTTCTAAAGAACACAGGATTAAAGCTGGGATACTGTAGCTCAATATAGGGAAAAGGAAAGGGGTTTTGTCAGAAGAATAGGAAGGTTTTCTGCTTTCCTTAAAAAAAGAGTTTTTTAATTAAAATGTTTAATTATTGATTTTAGATTTTGAGATTTGATAAAATTACATCATTTTTACATCTTTTTTTTTCTTCCCTCCAAACCCTCCCCACATTGTCTTCCTTGTTCTCTTTTAAATTATGGCTTCTTTCCTCATTATTTGTTGTTTTACACACACACACTCCTAAATATGTAAATGCAATCTTCTCAGTCTGTATCATGTTACTTGTATGTGTGTTTTCAGAGCTGACACTTTGGTGTTGATTAATCAGCTGATGTGATTGTCCCGGGAAGACTGGCTCCTGCTCTCAGCATTAGTTGTCTGTAGTTCTTTCTGTAGGATTGAGGCCTCTTTGGATTTCTCCATATGTGTGAATAAGTCTATTGCTATTGTCCTCATTCAACTCATGGCAAAGCAGTCATGCTGTTGAAACTTACGTGTGGAAAACACAGTTGCACGTCAAAGTCCCTGTTATACTGGGTCTTAAAAGCTTTCTGCTCCCTCTTCTGCAATGATCCCTGAACCATAGGTACAGGAGTTGTATTGTAGATGTATACTTTGTGACTGTGTTCCTCCACTCTGCACTTTGATTTGCTGTGGTCTTTTGTAAGGTTCTTCACCTATTAGAGAAAAGTTTCCTTGCTGAGCTGTGAGGTCTAAACTTAATACAAATATTTAGAATGTAGTTAGGGATTGTGTTGCTTTACTAATGTAGCAGTCATGGGTTGTCTTCCACCATCCATGGCTTCACCAGCTCTGAAAGTTTAGTTAGATTTCCAGTACTGTGCATGATTTCCTTCTTGTTAGGCTGGTCCTAAGTCCAATTACAGAGCTCTTGGTTACCATGTATACCATGAAGCTGCAGAGCCTATTGTCTATTTCTGCAACCACAGGGTGTCTGAGGTTAGGGTCAATTGTTTATCTTCAACAATCTCCAAAGAGCTGGCATCTTAGTTTAAAGTCTTGTTTTATTTTTGGCGGGATGGGGTGGGTGAGGTGAGTGTTCCTTACTTAGAAGTAGTCAAACATGAACTTCCTTGAGAGAAATCAAACAAACAAAAATGGATAATTTCCATATGGAAAGATATGACATAGTTATAACTAAAGCTAAGAAAACAGTGTTAGGAAGAGTTATAAAATAAACTGCTGTAGAACACTTAGAAATCTCAAGGCCTTAGTTTCTTTTCTGTCGCTCTGTTAAAGTACTTTCATCAAAATCAATTTAGAGGATGTATTACCATGGCCCTTTTTGTTTTTTGAAACTTTGTTAGAGAAATCAATTTGTTTAGTTTGAAAAATTCTTTTTCTAATAATTATGATAATAGTTCTGCAGCCCAATTATTCACATTTTTCTAATAGCTTTCTAATTGACTTCTTATTTCATGATGTGTTTCAGCATATTCTAAATGATTAAATGCTAGATATCTATTTCTGTCATTTTACTATGATATAACACCTTGCATTGGCTATGCACCTGGAACTGTACACACATGGCTGCATAAAATCAAGACAGTCAAAAAGCCCAGCATCTGTGGAGAAAGGTCTCATGATATCCCTTCTGTTTGAAGAACAAGTGACAGCTGATGGTTATTAGAAGGAGAGTAACTTATTCCCAGGGTTAGGGCCCTGGAAGCCTGCCCAAGCTGCAGTAGGTAGTCTCACACCCATGCACATGTAGGCAGCACTAAGTGGCTTCATTTGGTACTTTATTAACGATGAGAAGACACAAAGTTATAAGGGCATTGTTGGGGACGATGGAGGAGGGTTGAATGGGAGGGAATGGCAGACAGATTGGTGTTGAATTATCTCGGGTTGGGAAATACCAGGGTAGCTACAAGATAGGCCAATTACATTTTTCTTTATTGTAAGGGGCAACTCACAAAACAGGAATAAAAAGTCCAAGCTCAGCTATGTAGCACAGAAACCACAGAGAGACAGTGAACCCTGGGCCACCTGGCATTTTTCTCTGGGTATCCAAAAGGTCATGGCCGTAACTTGGTCACACCTCATTGGCTGACAGAGACTCCCCATAAGGTTTGATCCAAATACCTTATGTGTATGTATGAATATTAAAACATTAAATAAAATATTTCTATCACTTCTATTTTCACCTAAAATATATTTTCTGAAAAATCAGTGTATTTGTTTTTAATCTTGCTATGTCTCAAAAATATTCCATGACTTATGATAAATAATATGCAATTTTTCTGTGATTATTTTGGCAATTCCCTAGAGTAATTGAAGCCATACTAATGAGCTTTAATTTGCTTACTATTTAACCAGAACCATACCCTTATTATTATAATTTTTTATTTGTTTCAGTCATTGCTTTTACTTTTGTTGGACTTCCTGGGACATCATCATGTTTTCATTTAAAGGAATGTGACGCTAAATACTACTGTTATGCCTCAAAGAAACTTATAACTTCCGTTCAGATATGGGAACTATAAAGATCTTACTTCCCAATTTTTGAACAATAATTCACCAATAACACTGTCTTACAGATTCATACTTTCTCAATTTCCTTAGAAATCTGAACTCATTTTTTCCAGTTTGTTTATATTGTGGATTACATTAATAGATTTTTATATGTTGAACCATCCCTGCATCTCTGGGTTAAAGCTGACTTGATCATGGTGAATGATTTTTCTGATGTGTTCTTGGCTTTGGCTTGCTAGTATTCTACTGAGTATTTTTACATCAGTGTTCATGAGTGAGATTGGTCTGTAATTCTCTTCTTAGTAATGTATTTGTGTGGTGTGGGTATCATGATAATTGTAGCTTCATAATAAGAGTTTGGCAATTTTCCCTCTGTTTCTGTTGTGTGGAACAATTTGCGGAGTATTGGTATTAGTTCTCCTTTGAAAATCTTGTAGAATGCTGCACTTAAGCCATCTGGTCCTGGGTGTTTTTTTTTGGGGGGGAGGGGGTTGGGAGTCTTTTGATGTCTGTTTCTAAGAAATATGAACTCTTAATAAACTATCTCGAATGGTCACGCACACTTGTTTGCAAGAGGTAGATGCCTATAGTTGATACTAAGAATTGAATTAATTGTTCTAGGTTATGAAACCAGCTATGGACTATCAAGTATTTTCCTTCCCTGCTTGCTGCTATGCATATGGGGCAGTTTCAATCTCTGCAGATTGCTTTGTCTGAAGCCCTCTCCAGATCTTCTCATTTGAAATAGCGCAGCATTAAAGAAAGGGAGAAACATTTGGGGTCCTTCTCTTCAGAAATAACTTAGAGTGACAGCAATAAGCAATAAATGAGCCATGGTTGGGAAGCCAGAGTTGACAACTAATAAGAAGGAGCGTTACTGAACTATATCACCTAGGTTTGTAAGGAAGCAACAAGAATACCTCTTAGTTCTAGAAGTAGATTGTAGGAAGAACTAGAATTCTAAGAATTCCAGCAATTCTAGACTCAGGATTACATTAATATTTAGGGTTAATTAGAAGAACTAAGAATACATAACAGAGGAAACCTCCAACAGCCAGACTGACAGACTTCAAATAATAATCAAGGAGCAGGGAGAGATAGAGAGCATGCAGAGAGACCACAGACATACAGTCAAAAGGAATTCTTGAAGTTAAGAGTATGTATAATTTATATTTGGAAAAACCTCTGTGCCTTATTTCCAACCCCAAGGACAAGATGTTAGTGCAGGTATTTGAAGCCTGAATAGTAAGAGAAACCTTGGTCAGAACAAATTCCAAACTTTGCTCAATTGCTGAGTAGATGGATTCAAACCCCATCACTAGCCAGAAGGCAACCACTCTCATCTAAAGACATAAAAACTATTTACTCAGTCTCTAATGTTCAGCGCAAGACATTCAGCTTTAAAGGAAATTTATGAGCTGTAGAAAATAGCAATAAAAGAAAATAGAAATATTACCAAGATGAAAAGAATTCAACCAAGCTAAAGATAGGACCTAAATAATAACACTATCCTACCGAACATTTAAAACAACTATTATTAAAATTGTTTAAAAAATGAAAATGTGGACAATACCTGTATCCAAAGGAAACTGAAATAGGGAACTGGAATCCTAAAGAAGGGATTGAATGGCAGAACTAGCAATGAAGATCATAGTAGCAGAAGTCAGAATGCCTTCACTTTGCTCATCAGCATGCATCACTTGGGTGAAAGAAGAAAAAAAAAGTGTTCTTGGATGTAAATTGACAGGATTGAAAGACCAAACAGGAAATGTAGTCTAAAATTCACATGAATTACAACACACCAATACTTGCACAACTTGAATTTTCATGTTTGTCATCCCAGAGTACCTTTTGTTTCGTATCTGTGATTCTAATCTGAAAGAGGTTGCAACAGGAAACAGAGCCAAAGCACTATTTGAAGAAATAAAAGCAAAGGACTGAACAAAGTAAATACGGAAAAATTAATGAGAATTTAGTGAGAAAAATATCAATGAAAGCCTAAAGCACAGATTAAAATAGCTCAAAGAATAAGTAAGTGCATTTATAATTCTATAAAGGTGAATAATATTTAATCTGCCCCAAGCCAAAGACAGAAGGAAAAGATTTGAGATAATTGGGAAAAAAGATGAAGCTACATGAAGAGGAAATGAATCAAGTCAGAAGTGTGATATCCTTGAAGTGCTTAAATAAAATGTTCTAATCTGAGTTATTTACCTGTCAAGAGAGAACACAATAGAGCCAAAATGAGAGTGACTTTTTCTGATGAATATGGTAAAATTGTTTATAACAATGGTTCAATGAAGATTTTTAGGGATAGTATACATAATACCTGAAAAAATTGAATACACAGAAAGAAGTGAATGATACTGAGAATCACTGAATCAAAGTAAAAAAGAAATTCCTTTCCTTTTATTTGTAAGCTAACAAAGAATGGTCTAAACAGAATGTATGGCCTGGAAATGTCACTTGCCACCTGAATTCCAACACCAGGATGTACATGGGAGAAGAAAATTGCTGCTGATTCTGGCAATTGTCTTCTGAATTGCAATTGCATGCATTTGCCTACAATACAGAGACCCCCCACATGCACACACACAGAGACCACTCTCACATACACAGGCAATAAGTTTTTAAAAACTAAAAACCAAAATATTTTGGTTGTGAGCCTAGCCTTTAACAGCTGAGCTGTCTTACTGAATCTTGATATGCCATATTGTATTGATACTCATGGGAGATCTCCCCTTTCCTGGATGGGGGCAGAAGAGGAGGGGACTGAGGGATGGGAATGTTTGTGGAATGATGGGGAAGGGTTGTTAGGAAGAATGTAGAGGAGGCTTCAGTTTGGATGTAAAATAAATAGATGAAAACAAAAGAGCAAAATGTTGCAGTAATAATACTTGTTTACCAAACATACAAAAGTATGATGAATATAACAAAAGTAATTGGTAAATGAAGGGTTGAGATTCAAGGTCGCATTAATTTGTTTTATATTGCTGCAATAAAGGCACCATGATGCAAAGAAAATTTGGGAGAAAAGGGTTTATTTGATTTTTACTTCCCCATTATAGACAAGGTCACTTTGTCAACTATGTTTATAGTTGCTTCGTTCATAATAGCCAGAAACTTGAAACAACCTAGATGTTCTTCAACTGAAATATGGATTTAAAAAGTGGTGCATTTACACAATGACTTATTTACACAAGGAAGAATTACTTGGCTGTTAAAGAATGACATCAAGGCATTTGCAGGTAAATGAATGGAACTAGAAAAACAATCACATTGAGCAAAATCCCAGACCAAGAAAAGCAAACATGGTAGTATTCACTTATAAGTCAATATTAGCTGTTAAGTGAAGGACAGTCATGCTAAAGTCCACAGAGAGGCTAAGTACCAAGGAGTGCTCTAGGGTAGATACACTGATATCCCTGGCAAGGGAAATAGAACAGATCTAGAGTTTGGACTGGGAGAAAGTGGTGATGGTCTGTGAGGGAGAGATTTAGGGAGAGAGTACATGGAGAGACAATTGGAATTGGGGAGAATTTAGAGAAGATATGAGGAAACCTAGTTAACTGTAAATTTCCTGAAACTTCTGAGTATGCCCCTAGCAAGGACTCATAGTAATGGAGGATATGGAGCTGGAACTGGCCACGTCTATAACCAATTTTCACTTCTGTGGGACTGGGGCACTAACCAAAACACAAAACATTTGACCCACAATTTGTCCTGCCTTCAAAATATGCTCAGGGAATGGTCACTCAGAACTTGTGGGGAAGCCAACCAATGGCTGGTTTAACTTGAAACAAACAAACAAACAAACAAACAAACAAACAAACAAACAGAAAACAAAAGTCCAATGAATCAATCTAACTTTTAAACTTAGTGTAGAATAGGATTGAGTTATAAACAGGACATCAGGAAGAAGAAACTAGAAAATACACAAGAGAAATTAAAATAGACTCAAGCAATAAATTAATGAAATATAAAGCTAATATTTATTCTTAACAACTAAAGTTAATTACCCTGAAGAAAGACTAACAAATAAAAAGAGATGGTAGAAATGATTAAATGAAAATGAAAAAGGAAATAGTATCATGAGCCTCATAGCCCACAGAGATGCAATTTATTTTAAAAATCATATAACAAACTTACTTCTTCAAGAAAATATGACAGAAATTACCATAAAATCCAGGCTATTATTCCATGCCTATAGTATTTGGAAAAGATTAAATAAGTTTTGATAACAAAATTATAATTAGGGAGGAATTTTCAGATTAATGTGAATTATCTCTCTTATTTGTATGAGTGTGTTTGTTTGTATGTGTGTTTGTATTTGTGTGATATATTTTATTGGAAAGCATTTTTAGTTTATAATGAAAAATACTTTAGAAAGCAATAATGCTTTAGAAAGCACATTATTTAGCTTAGAATGAATAGATACTCTTCAGATCAATGTGTTTCACATGAAAATGTTTTTTGAAAATCAAATGAGTAATAAAATTTAGTATATTTAGAACTTTAAAATGACTCTGCAAGTATTTGTTAATATCCATGCAAAGGGTGTGCTCATCACTTCACTACAAAAACTGGTATACTACAATTTGAATGTATGTAGCCTTTCATTTACTTAATTATAAAAATGCATGAGTAAGGATTTTAAAATTAGCAACCACTTTTGAAATACAGTGTTTGAAGATACAATTGATTGCATAGTAATTGTAAACAGTTTTGTGAGAAATATAAAGACCATAGTGTTTTGGATATTGTCTCATTCTTGATTCCTTGACTATGGGTATCTGACACTTTTAAAAAATAGTTTACATTGATAAATTTGTAATTAAACAAATAACAGTAAAATAAAACATTTTGCAACTCTATTCAATAGTAATGATGTATATGTATAATATATATGGTTAAGTTTTTAATGTTATTATAAATATGAATTGAACACTTTATCATGGAAAGTAGGGAAATGAAGAAGAAGTAATTTCTTTAGACTTGAAGATCTCTTTCTTTGTCTAACAGTGTGGTTATCAAATGTGTTTTAAAATTATTTAAATGATTAAATTAGGGTATATTTTATTTTTTATTCATTTGTATGTGTGGCTTTAGAGTGTATAGTGTGTGTATGCAGGCACCCTTGGGGACCAGAAAAGCATCTCAGATCCCTGAACCTGGAGTTACAGTGAGTTGTAATTTGCCTAATTTGAGTTCTGGATAGAGAACTATGATATTCTGGATGACCAGGTAATCTTACCTTCTGAGCCATCTTTCCAATTTGCTACTCTTTAAATATATTTTTTGTGATGTTGTTGTCACAGTGTTTTCTAACTTGTTCCTAATAGGAATGGACTATGTTTGTACTAGAAAATCATTCATTAAAAACAAATTACATTTTTTCCTATATTGATACAGTTTGGGTATGTAAGTTTAGATTTCTTACTGGACCAATGATTTATCTCAAGGACATTTTAAATTACAAAGTGAGAATATTTTATGTCATTGTCATTTTATTAAAATTTGTCTTTTTTGAAAATAGCAAAAATGATCCTTAGATGGATCTGATATTATCTAATTGCTTAGAATGTTAACCATGATTTCTGCATTACAGATTCATGATACTTAATGCCTTTAAACTTATGTAAAATTTATAGAATGATGAAAACTGAAGCTGAGAAAGGAATCAGATGTCGTTTATATAACCCATATTCTATTCCCCAAGTACAAATGAAGCTTGCCAAAGATCACGTGGTGTGTATCTTGGGCTGTTATAACTTGGCTTGTCAAGTGCTTGTGTAGCTTGAAGGATGTCCTTGTTTGAATCCCCAAGACCACATAAAACTGAACATAGTGCTGCTTGCCTATAATCTGAGGACTGGGAAGTAGGGACTGTAGGATTAGAAGTCCAAGGTCATGTCTCTCTCACTCGCTCTCTGTCTCTCTCTCTATGTATCCTTTTCCTCTCCTTTCATATGACTTTAGTGAACTTTGTCTATAAATATGGATGGATGTGAGTGCAGTAATACACACACATAATTTTCAAAGCAGAAGGAGGGAGAACATGAGCAAGGAAGTCAGGACCTTGAGGGGTGCGCCCACCCACTGAGACGATGGGGCTGATCTAATGGGAGCTC
>LOEQ01001863.1:41591-57169 GCA_001685075.1 Bramus lutescens
TGGGGGAGGGAGTGGGCGTGGCTTATCTCTTAAAGAGACAGAAAACCATTACAAAGGTTGTGGTGAAGAATGAGGATGATTGCTGCTTTGTAGAACAGTAGAAGTCTGAGGAGGTATCAAAACAGTTACCTAGTAAGGCAGCAGCCCAAAGAGGGGGCTCCAGGAAGGACGCACACTGTCTGAAAATGCACTCAGGGGACCCTGGGGAACAAGCACTTAGGTGGGAACTGTCTATAGAAAGATCTGGCTGGTAATGAGTGGCTAACTTCAGCTAACTTCAGGAGCCCAAGTACTTGTGGAATTTACTGCAGAGAAGCTGCAACAGAAAAATTCCAGACTCACTCAGAGGGCTTGGGGAGAAAAGAGGAAAACATAGTCAGTGGAGCAGTGATTCTGCATGTAGCTGCAGTATGTACTGGTGGCTAGAAAGTCACAGGTAAATGTCTTTTTCATGAATTCTTGCCCCGAAAGTTGGATGCCAGATGAAACATGATCCTAATTAGTCTTATCAATAAAAACCAGGAGTCAGATATCAGGGCAAAGCTGAAAGATCAGAAAAGCAGAGCAACAGCCACCAAAGACTTCTTACCTCGACAAATTATCTAAAAACATAAAAGCCTGAAATCTTATCTTTGTCCCCCTTATCACTCCCTGTCTCCGCCCCACATTTTCCCTCCCTGTCTTCTGTCTGTACTGACCTCCAGTCTTACATGGTTAACTAGCTGCTAATTCCACCCTCTGATCTCCAGGCAAGCTTTATTTGTCAGATACAAGCAAAATACCACACAACAATTCTCAAAGAACTAATAAAAATGCCACATTGAATATATGTTAAAAAGTAGTCAGACAAACTCATTCAAAAAGTACAAAGTAGCAAAAGAGAAGTAACATAATTTGCTTCTTTTTTTCCCCTGTTGAGTTTCTATACAAGAATGGCTTTCTTTTCTATGATGAGAACTAATGAAATCACTAAGAAAAAAGTGAAGGAAAGAAACCTGGTACTTTGCTTAACCTTCTATTTGAATAGTTTTTCAAGGGAAGCTTGAGAAAAAATGTACAGGGATGCTTTACACACTTTCTTATACCATTTTTGCTTCTTTTACTCAGTTATTATTTACTTCATACTGTCTATAAATGCTGAGGAAACTATTGTGAAGAGCAACGCTAGTGCAAATTTCATGTTGGACTGTGGGATAAAAACACATTAATAGCCGTGGTGGAGGAAATTGAGTGCCACAATGAAGCAGAGAATTACAAAATCCAGGTTTGAGTCTGAAGTGGGTGGGGATTCAGAAAAGAAAGTGAACACTAGGACAGACATTTTACATGTTGCATGTGTGAAATATTTGTTCTAATTTTTAGAAATTTTCAGATATTAGAAGCTAATTTTTATCATAGAGCATTTAGAATTTTGCTAGTTAAGAGGCCAAATATTTGACAGAAGAATTCTATTTAAGGCTAAATACTCCAAAGTTTCTTAGTCTTTACACAATGTATAGTTTTGGATTCCTGTGTCAGCTGTCATCTACTGAGGAAGAAGAAGCTTTTCCATTGAAAACTGATTAATACACTGGTCTATGAGTATAGCAGCATGCAGTTAGTAGTCATTTTATTGCTCTGTTCCTTTAGGAGAACAATAGTAGTATGTTTTCTCTTAGTCTCCATGACATATCTAGTCTCAGGTTCTTGAGTTTCATCTTGTGTAGTGTGTCTTAAATCCTATCAAAGACTAGAGCTAATGCTCAATAAAAAGTAGACTGCATGCTCTTTTTTCTGGAATGTGTGCATGTCTTGGTATTTATTTTTAGTTTGGCTGTTTGTTTGACTTTCCTCTTTTTCTTGCTTGTTTTACTGATTTTCTGACTGTGGTGATTTTTTTATTTTGTTGTTGTGGCTGCTTTTCAAGAGAGAGAAGTTAAAGGTCAGAAATAATTTGAACTTGAGTGTGTATGATGATGGGGAGGTAGGACCTGGGTGGACATGGAGGACAGAAAGAAATGTCATCAAAATATGTTCTATGAAAAAAATGTTTAAGTAAAACTCAAATGAAAATCTAGAATTAGAATACACAGTAGTTTGTGGTCAGATCACTTCATCATGCTCCTACTGATGGCTTCTGGAGATAAGGCAGGGTATTGCTACAAAAACAGACAGGATGACCAATGGAACCAAATTGAAGACCCAGGTATCAATCCACATACCTGCAAATACCTGATTTTTGACAAAGAATCAAAAAATAAATTCAAATGGAAAAAATACATATTCAACAAATGGTGCTGGCATATGGATATCAACATGTAGAAGAATGAAAACAGATCTGTATCTATCTCCATACATAAAAATCTAGTCCAAATAAATCAAAGACCTCAAGATAAAGCCAACCACATTGAACCTCATACAAGAGAAATTAGGAAGTGCACTAGAATCCATTGGAACAGGAGACTACTTCCTAAATATAACCCCAGCAGCACAGACCCTGAAAGAATCTATTAATAAATTTTTAAACTGAAACTGAAAAGCTTCTGTAAAGCAAAACAAATGGTCATCAAGACAAAATTGAACACACTGAATGGGAAAAATTCTTTATCAACATATCAGAGAGAGGACTGATATCCAAAATATACAAAGAACTCATGAATTTGGTCATCAACAGAATAAATAATCCAATAAAAAATGAGCTACAGACCTAAACAGAGAACTCTCAACAGAGTAATCTAAAATGCCTAAAAGACACTTAAGAAAATGTTCAACATCCTTAGCCATTAGAGAAATGCTAATCAAAACAACTCTGATAACCCATCTTATACCTGTAAGAATGGCCAAGATCAAAAACACTGATGACAACTTATGCTGGAAAGGATGTGGGTAAAGGGAACACTCCTTCATTTCTGGTGGGAGTGCAAACTGGTATAGCCACTTTGGATGGTGATTACTCAGAAAATTAGGAAACAACCTACCTCAAGACCGAACAATATCAATTTTGGGTATATACCCAAAGGATGCTCAATCATTCCACAAGGACATGTGCTTAACTATGTTCATAGCAGTATTGTTTTTCATAGCCAGAACATGGAAACAACGTAAATGTTCTTTTACCAAAGAATGGATAAGGCAAATGTGATACATTTACACAATGGAGTACTACACTGCAGAAAAAAATGACATCTTTAAATTTGCAAGAAAATGGATGGATCTAGAAAATATCATATTGAGTGAGTTTCATAAAAACAATTATCATATGTACTTACTCATAAGTGACTTTTAGACATAAACCAAAAAGGAACCACCCTACAATTTACAATACCAGAGAACCTAGACAATAAAGAGGACCCTAAGAGAGACATACATGGGAAGTAGAAAAAGACATGATCTCCCCAATAAATTTGGAATATGAGGACCATGGGAGAAGGTAGAATGGGAGGGGACATAAAGGGAGGGGAACAGAGAAAAATATATGGCTCAATAAAATTAATTTAAAAAGTAGGAAAAATGGTGATTGATGATGATATGATAACATATATCTTATGATGTTAAACAGAATGTCTAGATTGTCCTTACTGAAAAAAGTGGCATTTGAGCATATGTCATATGAATATCTGGAACCTTTGTATACCCAGGAAAAAGAACAGCCATAGTCTGGACACATGGTGGAATCATGATTGCTGTATGTCTCTCTTAGGGTCTTCTTGACTAAGACATTATTTGTAAATCTTCTCACAATCCTATAACACTATGTCTATTGCTCTTTATACTTGTCTAGACTTTTTAGCTATTAATTTTCAACAACCACAACCAAAATGGACCTTTTCAGCCCCTCAAACTGTGTTCATAGCAGTATTGTTTTTCATAGCCAGAACATGGAAACAACGTAAATGTTCTTTTACCAAAGAATGGATAAGGCAAATGTGATACATTATTCACTTACTATTATGTTAAGCTACTCTATAGAAATTCATTGACAAGACATTTTTACCACAGTTACATTGTGGTAACTGTTTCTTACCACAATTACATTGGTTTCATCCATTGTTCATATGTGAAAAGGCACATTTAGATTTTTCCAAAATAAGGTTTTTTATAATTATTCACAAAGAACTTCTAGTAATAGTTTTTTTAAAAAGTTAATTTTTCATCACTGCATACACCATGATTTGGTCATATCTACCCCCAGCGTTTCCCAAATCCAGTTCTCTCACCTACTTACCCAGTTTTCTCCTTCTATTGTTTTTAAAACCTTTATCATCATTTTGTGCTACACAAAATTTTTAGATGTGTGATTTTTCTGCTGGATCATGGTCAACTTTACCAGGGTCTACAGTATTATAGAAAGCTGACTCTCCTCATTCCAGGAACTATCAGTTTATATATAATCTCTTCAAGGTTAGTGATTTAACTATAGATTCAATGATCTTTTCCATGCTAAGTTTTGGTTAGGCTTGACTTTCACAGTGTTTGTGCATGCTACTGCGTCCACTATAAGTTTATTAGTGCAGCTGCCCTGCTGAGTCCAGAAGACAGACTGACTTTGTAGCCATCCAAGCTTGTGTCTCTTATACTATTTCTAGCTTCTCTTCCACGATGATCCCAGAGTCCAGGAAAAGTATGCAACATGGAAACATACACACACATATGCACACACACACACATACACACACACACACACACACACACACACACCATATTCTGCATTCTCGTATTTTATGTATTTTGGTTTCTGTTCTAATCACCATTTACTTAAAATTATCAGATCATGGTTGAGAGATGCATTGATTTATGGGTTTAATGTTAAATATAGGATTTGGTATGACATTGTGCTTCTTTTGCAGAAAATAGTATTAGTTTCTCACCTAGAGCCTTAGACCTGTATCATCATGGGTTCTTGGAACAATAATTTTGATAGAATGGGTTTCATTTTGAGGAGAAGTACTCAAATAGAATCAGAAATTACTTGACTACTCCTGTGGGGTTATTGTCACTATTGCACCACTAGGTGTATCTTGCCAAGATAGCCGTTTTTATAGTTCATAGATTTCATAGCTGGATATGACTTATCAATGATATCAATGCTCCTACTCAACACCAGAAGCTACATTAAAAACACAAAACAATGCCAAGTACTTCTTTTAGAGGTGTTGGCTGGCAAGTTCTTATATATATCCAAACATTACAAGCTCTCACCAATGCTCTAGGTTTTCCACCAGAACATGATAGTAAAATATTACTGATGAATATACCACATACTTGTGTGATAGAAAGTGATGAAATCCAGCTGAAGCTTCAAAACTATTGGATAATTTTCATTGTTCTGGAAAGTATTGTGCACATTAATAATCACATTTTAATATTTACACATTTACAATTTACTAACCACAATTTTCAAATTACTTCTAGTATTTAAATACTTCATATCACTTGCCTTTCCCACATCCTATTAGTATTACATACCAGATAAGATTTCTACAGGAATGTATAAGCATACAAAGAAAGAAAGTTTTTTTAAAGGTGTTATCTATAGAAATGATCAAGGTTCAAGGAAACCTTAAAAGAAAAGTAAATTTTGGGGAGCTAATGGAAAAGAATATTTGTGCAATGTTAAATTCATATATGGAAGACTGACTCCTCCATACTCTGATAGTATTTATCTTTGACATGTGGTTAGGTGTTTTTGATGAAGTCATAAGGCTAGATCCCTATGCTGAAATTAAGAAGAGGAAGAAAACCACAGAGCTATCCCTCAATATCCACCCATATAAGTACATGCCTGAAAGCCAGAATGTAAACCATTGTTAGGAATCAAATTTAAGCCTCTTATTTATGGATTTTCCAGCATCCATATCTTTAAGAAATAAATGTCTGAGGTTTAAGCCACATTTTGGTATTTTATAAGTTGTAGCCTGAGTTGATTAAGGCAGCAGGGAGTCTAGTGGCTGCTGTTATAGTCTTCCTAGATAAGAGGGAAACGGTTTTTATAGAAGCCTGCAGAGAGAAATATTTTAGGTGTGATTAATTTTGTAGGAGAAGTTGTTTCAAAAGAAATCACAAACCAAGTGAGGAGAACAAAGACTAGAAAAAAATAAGCTTGTCATTCCTGGCCTTGCTATCATCTTCCATGAATAAACACAAGAAAGTACCTCAGGAAAAGAAAAAAGGAGATCATTACTAGAGTCCCCTGTGGTTAGTTTCTAGCAAGAAAAAGAAGTGGTGGAGACACAGAGACAAGATTTGGAGAAACACACAGAAATACTTAGCAAAATAAAATTATGTTTTGACTGGAAATATTAATTTATATTGAGATTGATAAACATATTAAATCTTAAAAATAAATGCTTCTCCTGTGCTCCTGAGTAAATAAGTATATTATGCAGATATTTTCTTTTAAGTTATATGCAATATCAATTTTTTTATAAGACAAGATTTATCTGTGTAGTCGTAGCTGTCATGGAATATTGAGGAAACTGCTTGTTCATTCCCTGCCGCTTAGCCTCAACATAATCACACAGAAACTATATTATTGAAATCACTGCTTGGCCCATTATCTCTAACTTCTTATTGGCTAACTCATATCTTAACTTAACTCATCTCCATTAATCTGTGTGTCACCATGAGCTCATGGCCTACCAGCAAAGTTTCAGCATGTCTTTCTCTGGCAGCAGCTCCATGGCTTCTCCCTAACTCTTCCTTCTTTCTCCCAGCATTCAGTTTAGTTTTCCCTCCTACCTCTGTTCCCTTCTCAGGCCCAAGACAGTTTCTTTATTAACCAATGGTGTTCACAGCATGCAGAGGGGCATCCCACATCACTGGAACTTGCTCTGTAGACCAGGCTGGTCTTGAACTCACATGCCTCCCAAATGTGGGGATTAAAAGAATCTTCCACTACTGTACACCAAAGAAATTTTTAATAGAAAATGTTTTCAAATTTAAAGAAAAGTTAAAAAAATATTCCAAAACCACTTGTATATCCTTTCCCCTGTATCTTCATATTTTTATGGCTTTGTTTCACTTAGTTTAATATAGGCTCATACCTGAATCTTTCAATTATGTATTATACTATATATATTTTAATAGAATATCAAATTTGTGGTTCTTGACTGAAGAAATAACTACATTCAAAAATTTCCGTGTGTAATGTATGTGATCTCTGTACAAAGTCTGGTGTGGGGATGGATACTCAATTGACTGAACAAATAAAGTCATAACTGCTCAGTGTAAGATTTGACAGTCTCATGCAGAACATTACTCATGGCACAAATACTTCAGAATTTTCTCAGAAATTATTATTTTATTTTGCTAATTCTGATGATTATATCTCATACAGTAGAAATGGAATGCTCTTGAGCCTGTGCAAAATCAACTCTGTTTTTCTTTATCCTGGACACTTGAAAAATAGTTTTGTCGAGTATCACATCTTTGTCGTACATTTCTCATCTTTATTTCATGACTCTATATGTACACTGCATTTATGTTGTTTTTGAGAAGTAAAAGGGAAGTTCTCATTTTCTTGTGTGCAGTAGGTAGCTCATATCTTTGTTCGAAGTCCCTAAAGCATGCATTTTTAAACTGAAACAGATTTGTGAGATACATGCCAGAGTTATCAAAATGCTGTACTTACATGCTGCTATGCAGAATCAAGTCTTATTAAGAAAGACTTTTCTCACACCTACATACTTTATATTTTCTTTCAATATTTTAATCTTTTTATATATCCCAATTATAATTATATTCATCTTCCTTTGTCTGTTTTCCAGTGTGAACAGTTTCATCCTCTCCCTTTCCTCATTAAAAATGATTTTTATTCATTTGACGATTTTACTTCTTTATCAAATGCCCTTTATTAATTTTTCATTTGAATTCATTTCTTGAAAATTCATTCCCTTAGACTTCATATCTGATATTCTTTTCATTCAATTTCTCCTCCAAACCTATTAAATTCTCCTTGCTTACTTTCCTATCTGTCCAGCTTTTGCATTAGTTTTTGTCATTAGTCATTCAAAGAGTTCATGTCATGACATCAAATGCATGTTTTAGAATGTTCAATTCAACTTTAATATTCTATTATTTCTCTTAACTTGATTTATTTTAAGGAAACAGGTTTGATGGGAATTGTATTATTCACTGTTAACACTAATAACAAGGCCGAGCCACATTCTACAATAATAGATATTTTCCTGTTAAGAGATGAAGAAAAAAATGCATGGAACTACAGATATTTGATGCATAATCCTGTATTTGCATATGAGAGAGTCTCAACTGAGCTCCAAGACAGAGTTTTATAAATCAAAATTACATAATATTAAAGTGACAAAGTATGGATTAAAAACTGAAGATGTTCTTCTGGTTTGTTCCTGTTACTAAGGCAAAGCTCATTGTGTTCCCTGATTTCTGAAATGTCTGCAACACCGTATTTCACTGAGTTCATGTTATGATATAAATCACAGGATCAGCACTGATTCTGTCAGAAATATTACACAATAGCATTCAAAAGAGTTAACAAATCATGCTTAAATAGATATGGACATCTAAAACATTATAGATTAATTTAAATAGATTATTTACAGAAAGCACCTGTCTTTTAATCAGTAATACCTGGGTGTTAAAAAAAAGAAACATACAACATCAATAGTGAAAACAAAAGTATTTTATTAGTCTGTGATTTTTATTGTGACTTGGAAAAATGGAGAAGTTAGCTCTTTAGAAAGATATAAAGATTTAAATATGCTTATATATCTCTTTTAAGAGATAGAAGTGTCCTTTTCTTTATTTACATTTCTATATTTAATTTGCTTCTGGACACATCTGGGATCTATTCTAATCAAGATAACACTGCTGAAAAATTGTTTTCCAAAATATAATTGAAATCTAGAGTAATGTTTTATGATTTATGATTTTTGTTGCAATTGAGTGTGCTTCTTCATTACTTGAAGTGCCTTTACTTATTAATATTCCATTCAAAACTAAAACTTGTCACAATGATATCTGCCCTTTACGTCAGACACCTTTGGACATATGAGTTGAGAACTGAGCATTACAAGTATTTAGACTATCTGAACCTTTATGTTATCCTATGTGCAAGAAACTGCTTTAATATCTTGAATCTTCCTGTAGTGTCTCATCCTTAGGGAGTATCATGTTTATTTCATAGGTAAAATAAGCCTTTTGTTTCATCATAATTTGGTGGGTTTTTTTTTATCACATTTACAATCTTAAGTACATTTGAATTTTACCTTTTTTAGCCTTGTCATTCCCCATTGTTATGGATGCCATATTTATGAATTCAGCCTCTTTCTGTATCAAGAATTGGCGAGCAACAAGTCAATACTTGCATGTCTTTTTCTGTCATTCAGTAATGTTCTTAAAGCCCAGAAAAAGCACTCTATTGTGCAAAATACGTGTAGTTAAATGTAAACAAGTTCAGGAAACATTATGCCTGTTGTTTAAGCAGTTATATTAAAAATACATGCTATTACTGTAGTTTAATATCATATTCCTCATAATTTTGCAAACTAAAGGTGGTGTTGAAATGTTTATACTCTGACAAAAAGCACAGGAAGACTGTGATGTGCCTTTCAAACAGAAACTGTGCTAGACAAGTTTCTTTGTCATACCCATAGAGTTGGATGGTGATTAAATTTTCATTAAGCATCACTATGCAAAGTCAACAAAAGGAAGGAAACAGTAACCAACTGACTTCCACATGAGTTTATTCTGGAAAGTGCTAAAATACTATTTTTGACATGTTCTGAAGCTGTGGAAGTGATGGCAAAGATAGAGTGGTCAAATTTGTTAGATACAAGAGATGATGACTAATGAAATTCGTAGTAGAGACTGTTGTAAGACTAAGGCGAACCAATTTAAACTCATGTCATCCAGGGTCTGAAAAATGTCACTTCCTTAATCAGACCATACTTTTAAAAGTGTAAGTAGAGCATGGAAATGTTTAGCTTTAAACTATAGTAGAGTTTGCATTTTGGAAGCAGCACGAACATTTTAAAACACCAAATAAGTATTTTGTAGAATAGTTGAGTAAAAGAGTGCATTGTGAATGCTGTTCGAATGCTTATTTTTCCTAAACCTTAATATTTTACATTATAATTTCAGTAATGAAAGTGATGTAATCAGAATCTTTCAGGAATCCATATTTACATCCCTATATGAAATTAATTGAATCCTCACCATTTTAAGTGACACTTTATTAAGTGTAACTATTCAAACTCTAAAATGTAGATAAATATGCANCCTATATGAAATTAATTGAATCCTCACCATTTTAAGTGACACTTTATTAAGTGTAACTATTCAAACTCTAAAATGTAGATAAATATGCACATTACATAATTGTCAGTGCCATATTTAAGAATAAAAATTCTATATGATAGTGCTGACCTTGTCCAGAACAAAAATGTTTAGTTTACTCCATGTTTTGTAACTGAAGAGACTGTAGCTGCTATTTTAACTCTATATTTTTGTCAAAATTATTTTATTTTTAACATTTTTCTGTCATCTGTGTACTATGTGTGTTTCTGGTGACAGTGGAAGCCAGAGAAGAACAACAGATTCCCTGATATTGGTGTCACAGATCATTGTAAGTTGTCATGTGGGTGCTGTGATTCAAACTTGTTTCATTGAAAAATTAGTCAATGCTCATAACCTTAGAGACATCTATGCAGCCCTGAGTTTTTAACATTTTCTTTTTTACTCCTCATGTATTGGAGACATCACTCAAATCTCATCAATTTAGTCATATTGTTCATAATTGCTGCTGATTTTCCAGAGTCCATCTATATTTTAACTCCTTTAATTCTTCCTTATTTGTTATATAGATTACAAATTACTTTAGAAGAGGTATAGCACATTGTTCCCTGCTCATAAATATCAGAACTCTTTTAATTCTTCCTTATTTGTGACATAGATTACAAATTACTTTAGAAGAGGTATAGCACATTGTTCCCTGCTCATAAATATCAGAAAATTTTAATTCTTCCTTATTTGTGATATAGATTACAAATTACTTTAGAAGAGGTATAGCACATTGTTCCATGCTCATAAATACAAGGACACTGAAGTTGCCCATCTGACTACTGGGAAACCTTAGTGCACCTACAGGTGTGGTGGCTGCAACCTCAGGACTGAATAAAGATAAACGATGAGACTGCAATCTGCTACCCCTTTCCCCTTGAGAAAATAGTGCTGTGTAAAACAAAGGTGAGGATAATTTTCTTTAGAATTAAAATAAAATCTGCCATTTTTCGACTACTTTATGGAGCTATGAAAATGCAGACATTTGCATAACATCAAGGCAAAAATATGTGTTGTAGTGATCATTGGGTCTCTGTGCGGACATTTGAATGATTTCAGAGAATTCAAAGGGACCATTTAAAGTATTATTTATAAGATAAATTCTACTTATTAAAATAGCAAAAATACTTGTCTTACTGCTGGTGGTTTTAAGGTGTGAAAGTTGTCAAACATAAAAGCTCTTTTCCAATTACTTAAGTTACCAGCTACCTAGCCGCTTTTTAGAATGATTGACAGATAAGCCACAGATATTTATTTTTGAGGCAAATATTCGAATTTACCTCAAGTTAAATTCTGACAGTGTTTGATATCATTGTCAACATTTAAATTTTAAAGTGAAATTAGAACTTTAGAGAATTTGTGTTCTTCACTATGATTTTGATATCTTCCCAAATCTTAAAGACACTTCTGAGACAAGTAATAATATGTTTTCCATATTTAACATGGAATGCATCAGTGTCTTTAAAATCAATACTTTTAATTTTTTCATAATCAGAGAATATATGGCTATTAACAAAGATACAACTGTACAAAGTTTATACAAAAAGAGACTTACGATTGCCCACCCCTACATGGTATTTATAACCCCTCTTCTTTCATGAGGCTCATGGTTGATTGCAGAAGAAGGGGCAGAAAGATTATAAGGGATAAGGTTGGTAGATGACTGTGAAAAGCCATGTTTTGGAGACATGGAAGGGTGGTTAACACACACATGCACATATTCTTAAATACATTAATGTAACCTCTCTGTCTATAATGTTACCTTTATGTATATTTTTTTCAGGACTGACCATTTTCTATTGGATAAACAATTGGTGTGCTCTTCTTTAAGAAAGTCTCGTTCTCTTTCTTTCAATATTCCTTTGTTGCTCGTAGTTCTTTGTTTAGCATTTATGCCTCCTGATACTTTCCTTAACCTTGTTATAATGCCCACTGGTGTTATCCTTGTTCATTTCATGTTTAAGTAGACATATTGTTGAGACTTTATAGGGGTAGCTTATGACATAAGAATTCTGACTTTATGTTAGCTAATGTACGTCTTCCATGTCATATCCGAGTTAAGATCCTTAGTAGTTTCTTGGTAAACACAGAGGTTCATGATAAAGTCCTGTAACCTGGAGTCTGGGTAACAGGGGAAATGCTTTGATGTAAGTTGTTTTTCATATGTGCAGCAGATTCTATCATGGTATTCCTACACTGTGTAGTCACATTTCAACAGCTGGTATTGTATTGTATGTTGCTGTGAGTCCAAGATCCAGCAGGTTCTCAGACAGGGTTTATTAGTGCTATTCCTGTAATTTAGGTGAAGTGGCAAGCCTCATTTTTTTCAAACTAATTGTCAGCCTTGGATTTTTTTTTTAGTTTTGTGTATTATTGTTACTTTTCCTCAATTAAAGCCACCACGTTATTAGCAAGTAAGTCTGTCTCCCTGAGGTAGAAGATATTATTTCCTTAGCCTGATACCTAAGCTCTTTATTAATGGGATGCATCTATTTATCTATCTTCTTTTAGAATATTCATATCCGTCCAATCTCCTCCTACCACATAATCAACATAATTTCTATCATCTCCTTCAGTGTGACAGCATAATAATTCAATTTTAATCTTTCAGAGTAGTGAACAACATAAGAAAAATCAGCTATGATAGGCATTACCAATTCTTAAGTGACTCTTAGCCATTACTAAGGTCACAAACCCTGAACATATTGTGAGGTATTTCTTCTGACTTTTCCACACTAAAATTATTCTTTTTTAATGCATACTGTGTTTTATTCTCATACATTAGAAGAACATGCTTTATGTATAAATGTTGTCAGGGATCCAGATGAAATATAGCTTGCCTTGAAAGTAGACAATTTCAAATGACCATTGATTTATCTTACTAATGTTTTGATATTATTGGTGGTATTTAACAGTATGAAGTTGCCTTAATCTTTAATGGACACTTGTGGTTGAACCACAGTGAAACTGTGCTTGAGTCTTGGTTTTCTTTAGTCTCTAGGCTATAATTTGAGCAATCTCCTTTCATACAACCATAGATATTTCAAATATCACAGGACTATGACAAATTTTCTCTAAAATAGCACAATGCACTAATATTTAGCTTCTCGTTTACCATGTTAACAGGATAAATTATCTAGACATATATAATTTTCAGCATTACTCCACACCTATTATTCAGACTACTGAAAATCATGAAAACTTGGTTATTATTTTATGCTATACTGTTTAAAAGAATTCTCATTTAAAAATAATATGACACATATCATGCTTTTAAAAAATTTCATACACCAAAAAATCAAAGTAATATAAATTACCTTAGGTTGTTAAACAAAGACACAAATGGGATGAAGCTTGGCATGGTGCTAATTGCTGTCATATAACCAATAGTCATATTAATTTTATCAGAATACTAGTCATGTCCAAATGACAAAAAGCTTATATTCATTTCATAGCATCTGAAAATAAATTTCATTGTTGATTTCATTAATGTCTTTTTACCTATCTTCCTCATTTTGAGTGAGGTTATTGAACACAAAGGTACATAAAATTTTTGAATGTTCTCAGTAGAGGAGGGATATATAGGTGTGGCTTTCTCTTGTTGAGTGTCAAGCAGTTTAACTGGACATTTCATTCCTCAAAGGGCAAATGATGAAAATCAAATGATGGGCTAGATATGACGGACTACTGCTCATTTCTCCAAGAGACAGAAAGAAGTCTTTCAATGAGACTTTGAAAGAGAACATATATAATGCAAGGGGTATCTTACATGGCTACCTCTCTTTAAAACTCAACATTATAAAATGAATTTGCTGGTTGATAATTAAGCAGAAACTTTGTGTCCTCAAAAGATAACCACATCTCTTCTTGAAAATCTGTTTAAGAGGAGGCAGTGTTAACAACAGTCTTCATACTACAAAGTGATTAACAATGTTGGTTAACATTGGAAGATGAGTGTAGCATGTCTCAAAATTATTCAAACAGGAGTTTTCATAGATGGTATCAAGCTGGGAATGATCTTAATTTGAACCCAAAGGTTAAGGAGGTTACTATTTTCTGATTGTCTGTCTGGTGGGAGTGAGGATTAGATTGAAAGTCTATATGGATAAGACCTGAATGCTAGAATACTGTCTGGAATATTAATGCATATGACTTAGTTTCAGTTTCAATGCAACCTGTTCACTGCCAGTTTTGGTCCAAAGTAGAAATGATTAAAATATGGTATTTTAACTATGTGTCAATCTTAATGTAAATTATTACATATCTTACAAAATAATTTTATTACTTTTTAAATTTATTTCCCTATAGAGACTGTTTGCAATGTGTTTTTCATTTACTATGCAATTTGTGCTTGAGTTGTTTAACAAAATTCCTGTCTTATGTGAATCATACTACACCAGTTCTACCCGAGTTTTAAAAGTTGATTTACCTTGACTATGAAAAAAACTTTTCAAAAGAAATGTGTGCTCTGCAAAAGACAATTATTACTCAAAGATTAACCACTAAATTTCAAGATATTATATATTAATTGATAATAATATAATCTCTACATCTCTAAATTAATTAATTGTACTTTGTGAACTGCTTACTATAAGAACAATGTTTTTACTTTCCTGTCTCATGGATGCCAAGTCATGCTTTATTAAATCCATTTAATGCTGCCCATAACCTTATTCATTTTGGCTAGACTAATAAGAGACTGATTGCTATTGCTCATATGAGATTTTATACTAACTATACTGCTGAAGAAACAATTCATATATTACAATGATTTTCTTCCTTCTCTTATACTTTTGAGCTCTTCAACAAAAAACACTTCTGAGTAATAATGCATTTCAAGTCATTTAGAAATATTTCCATTAATTGGGTAATTTGCCATGATCATCAATTTTAGACATTACTTTATTTTTAGGTTCAGGATTGAAATTCTCTGTTTACTTTTTCATGCTTCATAAGGCTATTTAATTACTTTTTAGTAACTTCAAGGTTATGGTTAGTTATTCATCCTGCATCTTTCTAAAGAGGTATTTCTATAATGAAAATTCCAGAAAGCACAGTTTCTTCTAATAAACCTTTATTTATTTTCCCACAGAGTTCTGTTAGTTATCCTTTATATTTATGTTTGTCTAGGAAATTCAAATATTTGTCAGGACCAATTCTCCACCTCTAAAAGCATTTTATTTTTTATTCACTTTTTTAAGCAATGCTTGGCCCATTAGCTCTAGCTTCTTTTACTTTTTCTTTATTATTATTAAAAATTTCCACCTCCACCCCTCCTCCCAATT
>LOEQ01001863.1:72156-91835 GCA_001685075.1 Bramus lutescens
AGAGTTAGCCAAGAAGAGGCTAGATATAATGGGCCAGGCAATGCTTATATGAATACAATTTGTATGTTGTTATTTTGGAGTATTTGGAAAAACCATTCCTGCTCCCCTTTCACTACAGAAATACTTTTTTAATATCTTTACAAATGATTTTATTTTGGATATTGTTGTTATTTTTTCTCTTAAGCTTATTGTTACCATTTCAAGCCAAAATTATTGCACCTTAGAATTAGAAACCTAAAGTATTACTGCTTATATTTAAAAATTTCCTATTTGAAATAGTGCTGCAATTTTTATTAAATACCTCTACAATATTAAATCTTCCATTAGGAAAAAAATGCATAATTGTAGGTTTTCAATTGGTAATTGAAGGTAATATGATATCACATAGAGGAAAAAGAACTCATATGAGGGAGAATTCTTGGAACAGTTATCAGATAACATAGAAAACAACTGAAATCATTTGTGAGATGTAAAAATGTTTAAAACATTTCATATGACTTTAATGAATATTACAGATATGTCAGGATTGTTTTCTCATTGAGGTATTCACACACTTATCTAATGTAAATATCTCAGTATTCAACTAGTATAACACAGTATACTACTCACAGATAATACTAATGCAACCACCACGGGTGGGACGGGGGAGGGGGAGAGACCACGCGTTTCTCCTTTGGGACATCACATAAATATCCTGTGGGAGTGGTCCTGACCCTCCCCCGGCATGCTGACCTGACATGCTGGGATTTGGAGTCCAGACCAAAGCAACTCCCAGGTCAGGGAGGCTGGGATGGATGCTAGGGGCTGGGGACTATGCCATCAGTTTAACATTCTAGACTCTGGATATAGGAATTACAGGAAATTGAAGTCAGGACCACTCCCACAGGGTATTTATGTGAGCTCCCAAAGGGAGAAACACGCAGTCTCTTCTTCCCCTCCCTCCCCCCGCCTATGGTGGTCACTTTAGCGGCCTTTCAATTCCCCCTCGGGACCACATGAGAGTGCAGGAATCCCATTAAACCTGGATATTCCTTAATTTGGCTTGTTATGATTTGGCTTGATTGGGATTTTGCATCGGCAGAGAGCTCGCATTAGGAAAAATTCCAGTTATCAAGCAAGAATTGAAGTTCAACATTTATTTCTATTTTATCTTTTATCATAACTAAGGAAAACTATATTTATAATTATCTATTCTTCAACTCCACCAAAGACTCCAGAAGGATATAATATGTTCCAAGTTAACACAAAGTGCATTGTAAACAACTTCCAAAACTCTAGAATTGACAGGGACATCTCACTGCCTGGAGATTCACTGAAAGTTTGTCTGTTCCTTTGGTGCAACTATCTTCAGCCTTCAGGCACATAGTATCAAGCAGACTTTTCCACAAAGCACAAAATTTCAAAGACAGTTCCACCTATATTGACAGTTTGACAGTCACTTTCTTCTGTGTCCTGCAGGATGTCTGGCAGACTATTTCAGGAAGCAGGAACCCTGAAGAACTGTCTCACCTTCTTTAGGCAGCACCAACAGTTAAAAACAAACAAACAAACAAACAAAAACCCTCCATGTTAAGAAACAGGTAGTTTTAGACAATGATTATTAAGTAATTCATTTATAAATTTGAAATAATAGTAGTGTAAAATTCTTTCGTATAATGACCAAATCTTTTGGTTTGTTTTCCAACACCACAGTAAATAAATAAATAAAATACTTTAAATGAGAAATAAAGCAGATTTTACTTTTCACTTTCACTCCCCAAAAGGAGAATAATTAGAATCTACTTCTCTGTCCTAGTAAAAGACTAGTCATAAGGTGGAGACTAATACCATTTATGAAATTATGGTGAAACAAGATATGATAGATAAGATACTTCTATATTCCATATAAACATGTTTTTCTCAAAAGTAAAGGAGAAATCATGGAGCCTTCTGATGTCCTGTGGGAAGTATATAATCATAGGCTAAAGCAATAGTTGCGAAATAAGAACCATTACTCTTCCATTAAGTATTAACTTGATTTATATATGCTCATGCAGGAAAGGTCATCCTCTGGTTTTCTGTTACAGGCCTCTGTGCAAGCAATGATATGCTGACAGTTCCAATACTGAATAGAATTTTGTACTTCCTAAAGGAGTAATTATATTATCATGAAAAATCACTTTTCCTGTTGAAATATTTGAATATAAAGCCTGTGATTTATCACAACCCAGAAGAGCAATGGAATTATAGAATAATAAAGTATGTACTGCATTTTGTTAATACTTCATGTCTTCCACTGGAAGATAATATTTAATTATTTTTTAACTGATGTGATTTTTTTCCAATTTAACATGAGGAATTACAAGTCCATTATTAAAGGGAGATATTTTAAGTAAAAGACAATTAGATTAAGTTAAATTATTGCGGAAAATGAGAAATGCCATTCTCTGAGTATTATATAATTGGATTTGATGACTTTTAATTGATTTTTAAGTAAATTTGACACAATATTCTGAATTGAGTTTTAGGCAGCTATTAAACTGATAATTAGGTAGTCATATTAAGGTTACTTCTCCTCATTCTTGAATGAAATGTACCCATTTCATAGGGTTGTCATAAAGTTTAAATAAGCTAATGTTTTTAAACATGCTAGGATTGTGCGTGCTTAATGAGCAGAGAATAATGCGTTAGCATTTTACATTTGGTTCTGTTGGAGAAGAACACAATTAAACTACTGAATATTACCTAGTGCTGCTAGGAAGAAAAATATTACAGGAGGAAATGAAAACTTAAACATTGTTTAAAACTTAAAGCTATTTTTTGACAGTAATCTAAGAAGCATGAAGCATTAGATAAATCTTCTAATTAATTAACTCAAATATTTTTAAGATGCATTCAGTACCATCTCCAGAATATCCTATGAAGCTATCCAGAGTCAGTGAATACTTGCGGAAATGAACTGACATATTTTTTCATACCCCAAAGTTAGAAATAAATGTCTATTTCTAACCAAACAGTTATAATTGTGTAATATATATATATATATATATAAAGGTTTTAAAATTGTTTCATGAATGATTACTACAAATATCAGAAAGGCAACCCTTGAATTAGATACTGCCCTGATACAAAAAGGACCACACAAAATGTGCCTTGGATTTGTACAGAATAAAGAGAAGGCAGCATTAAATAATTCAGTTTAGATTTGAAACAAATGAGAAAGTATGAAAAACTTAAGAAAAAAATGTCATTTTTTTTAATTTGGATCAATGAGAAAATAAATAATTTTGATCCTTGTCTAGTTAAGCTTATCAATGGTTCTGTCTTCCTAATTCCCACTTTTCTTGTCTCTGTATTTAAAAATGACCAATAAGAATAAAGGTCACTGATTAATTACAGTGAAAAGTTTTGCTCCTTCACTGACAGTTCATTGATTTTAATTTTATTTTTGAGAGTTATTATAATTATATCATTGCTCTTTTCTATTTCCTCCCTACACACCCTCCCTTGTATTCCCCCTTGTTCTCTTCCAAATTCAAGGCCACTTTTTCATTAACTGCTATTACATTCATATACGAATATGCATATATTACTAAATATAACCTCTGTGTGTATGATGTTACTTGCATGAATGTTAGAAGGGCGATCATTTGGTATTGGTGTGCTCTTCACTGAGAAAGATTATTACTCTTGCTTGCAACATTCCATATCTGCCTGCAGTTGTTTTTGTAGGGTTGAGGACTCAACATTTCCCATCTATTTTAGCTTGTCTACTGTTGTAACCCTTGTTCAGCTCATGGTTAGGGAGTTATGTTGGTAAGATTTTAATAGGTGTAGCTCAGAAAAGTTTGTTGACCCTCTGATCCTTACAGTCTTACTACCCATGGCCTTTCGCAAGTTTAAGATGGAGCAGTTGTTTTGTGTATGCATCCATTGGGACTGACAACTCTACATTTTAATTAGTGTGGTTTTTCAGTCATTGGATCCCCATTTTGTCACAAAGTTTCCTTGGTGAGGGAATGACACAAATTTAGAAAGTAGTTAGAGATTGTACTGGTTTAGAAAGTGATGGATACAGATTCTCCTCTGAGATCCATGAATTCACCAACCCTGAGTAGTTGCTTAGTTTTTATGAGCCAGGAGTGATTTTTGTTTTGTTGAGTAGGTCTTCCATCCAATTGGAGAGGCTGGCTGGATTTGATGACACAGGGTGTCTTTTTCATAAATGAACAGTGTGCCTTTAACTTCATATTTCTCACATGAAAGATTTACCATCTCCAATATTTCATCCTGGGAAATCCATGACTGTTCTTTGGTGAGGTAACACATATTTGAAGGGTCAGTTGACCAAATAGGAAGAATGTTGCTATAACTGTGTGAGTCTCAATGAATGTGATTTATTCTCAATACAAAGTAACTTTCCTAATCGACTTTTCTTTCCTCAGTCTGTTCTCCCTACTTTTTAGTGTTTATCAAAGATGAATATCCATGTTGTGAACCTTAATTTGGATAAAGGTTTTTTTGCCAAACTCTAATTTGTAGCACATTTTATGCATGATAAATCAAAATATACAGTCAAATATTTCTATACAAAAGTTTGTGTGTTATCAATAAATTAATGACTCCTAAATAGCTAGTATGGATATACTGGGGTTGTATAGTTCTACAGGCTATGAATAGCTTTTGGTTTAGAAGTTGGCAATGCAACCTTAATCATATGACTCCCAGATTGACTATTTTCATCCATTTTTTTCCATATTAACGTGCAGGGAATTGCACAGTACACAGAAGAAAAGACACCTAGGCAAGCAAATAGTGTAGAAAGGCAGGAAACCTAGGACAATGGTAGCATTAAATGTTTTTGTCTGCTGCATTTGCCCAAGGACTAACATTTGATCAGTAAATAATATCAAAGGTCATTTCAAATAGATTGTCCATCTCTTCACATAAAGGTAAACTTAAAATCATTGAAGTATTGTTTTAAAAGTTTTTAAAGTGTAAAATAAAAAATGAAAAATTCAAGTAAGTTTTACTTAGGAGAAACTACAATGCAACTGAAAATAAAATAATATAATGATATATATTACATTTGCTCCTTCACAGAAGCAAGAATAAAAAGCTATTACTTTGAACTGCACTAAAATTACCTGTTGAGTGACATTAACCTGCAACATAAAAGAACTATAAAGCTATTTTCTAAAATTACTGCTGGTATTGTTCCTGTGGAAATTTGAATCTATTACTAAATATTGAAGTCAAGTATGACAGAGGAAACTGATCTTTTTCAGTAGTCAAAATAATTTTCTATGATACATTCTCCAAAAGCTTTATGGTTACCTTGAATATTTACTTCAGTTGCAGAGTTTAAACAACAAATTTACATTGATTTTATACTAACTGGTATTGGATTTAAACTAGCAATACATGTAATGAAAGTCAAGTATTTCTGTACATTGCTGTGAGAAAATGAACCTGACTCACAAAATATCATTAAAAGGCAGTATCAATAAAGCTAATTTAGACATTATAACTGAAATTAGATTTGAATAGTGGTAGATATATTTTTATTTGAAAAATGTAAAATCACATATTTAATACATTTATAGTATATGAAAAGACATGATAAGTGTTGTAAGAGCAAGCAATACAGAGATTAGGGTAGAAGATTTTGTTGATTATATCATATTATCACTTTAATATATAGCTTTGGAGGTGAGTAATCACCCACAATATGTCCTTAATGTTTTGAGATTTGCAAGGCTTAAGTCTAAAAGTAAGTATTAAAAGATAGAAAGCAAAGTGTATTTAACAGTATTTCCTGTTGATGGGAGGCATTAAGACATAGGCATGTGTTAGATGTTTAATCTTATCCATTATTGCCTATTATGTTAAATTTTACAATTAAATATTTTTCATTTTATTGAAAACAGATTTTTCTTTCTGCAATAATATATCTCTATTATGGTTTCTCATCACTCTAATCCTCTTCGCTTCTCCCCACCTCTCCTCTGATCCAAATCCATACCATTTCTATTTCTCATTTGAACACAAACTTGCTTCTAAGAAATAGCAAAATATAATAAGATAAAAAAATCCTAGCACAATGAAAAGTAAACAAATAAATAGAAGAAAAGAGCCCAAGTAAAATCACAAGAAATATAGGTTCTATTTACACTTTTAGGTTTTGAAATGTTAATTCGTTTTCCCTCACTGTTCATGTTTTCATAGATTTCTGTAAGGGATTTATTCATTTCTGCTTTTAAGACCTCTATTATATTTATAAAGCCTATTTTAAGGTGTCTGTCTTGTGAGTCAGATGTGTTGCAATTCCCAGGTGTACTGTAGTAGGATTGCTGGGTTCTAGTGGAGACACATTTTCCAGACAGTTACTGTGTTCTTATGCTGGTGACTATGCATCTGGCTTTGGTAAGGTGTTGATATCTGGTCTTTCCTTCTTGGGTGAGTGTTTATTTCCTTGGATTCTGTTGGTTTCTCTAGGTCTCAGATCCTGTGTGTTCTTAAGGGTTGAGCTCTTAGATTCATGTTGTTCATAAAGGGAGTGGCGGTACACGACTCACTACTAAAATGTTAATGGTATGCTTGCTCATTCAAGTTACCACATTCTATTTATTTCTTTTGACCATTAAATAAGGGTATATTTTATTACAGAACATTGATTTTTATCCTGGTTCTTTTTATTAGTATTATCTAATAGAAAATGTCCAGAGGCCTGAAAAACAGAAACTTCATATAAATTAATCATAAGTGGTAAGATTTATAACAATGAGTACATACCAGATAAATAGCTGGTTAATACAAACAATCAATTGACAGTTTAAATTCTTGAAATGTACATGTAAGGGTGAATGGTGGGAGATAGGAAGAAATTTGATATTTTACTTCTGAATGTTCAAATGGGTTCATCATTGTACATATTTTTCTTCCACCAGAAATATTTTAGCATGAAAATGTGAATCAAGTATTAGTTCTTTCTACAGAGTCTCTGTAAGAGACCCCCTCAGTTAATTTTGAAGGCCTTATATTATTGCAAGAACGTTTGAAAAATATCCTCAAAAATTAAAGAAGGAAAGAATGAAATAAAGTAAGGATGAAATTCTAATATGATCATTTGATATCTAAATTGAAAAACTGTAACATTTTATTTCTTAATTTACTAATGAGATGTGGGACTGTTTTCTTACAGTTATTTTTTATACTTCTGTACTGCAAATCTTTCAAACACTGATTAGCCTTGATTTTTTTTTCTGCAAGATTTCAGTCTTACTTCAAGGACTGCATTCTAGTTCTGAAGGATACATATATATATTATATATTATATATATAATTATGAAATGATCCTTTTTATATATCTCACCTATCCAAGTCATCTCCTCTATTTTCGTTTTGTCCTCAGTCCACTCAGGACTCCACACTATATCAAGCACATACAGACAATAGCATAAATAACACAATGTGAAGGGGGTGGTGAGATTGCTAGGATCTAGCATTTACACTGTATCCATATTGTAAATATGTCTCTTTTTTCTTCATGTTGCACTACTAAGGATAATAAAGAACATTGATTCCATACTAGCATCAATATATGATAGTTGAAATGGAGTGGCTAATGAAATATGATTGATAAAATATAGCTTAAAAGAAAGATTATTACACATTATCTTCTTTTCATTTTCATTTGTTTTCTAAAGTTAAAATCAGTGCCCCAGGAGCATATAATGGCTTACAAATTTTAAAAAGTAGATATTATAATTTTAAAACTTTTAATTTTTCTATCTTTGGTTTCAAAATATTCCTATATTATTCTTCAAGGCACAAGCATATCTCTTTACACTTCTAAACACATGTAATTTAAGTCATCATAAAGCAGGACCAAAGTGAAGTTTTTGGGAACATTAGGAAACTGTATATAAATGTAGGATGGTATCCCATTCAGAAAGAATTAATGATGACTTGCTTATTGCCACAGTGGCTTGACCATAGTTTTTGTCATAGAAGTGGGAAATTCGTTATAGTTCCCTAATGCCTTAAAAGCACAACTCTATCATCATTAGCAAAATTACCATATATTTCAAGAATCTGGTGTCTACAGTGTAATGTATGACTATTTACACAGGTGTAAACAGAGGTTTGAGTACAGAATGGTTGTTTCACATTTGAGGCATAATTAGTTAGCTCCTCATTGTGAAAAAAGATAAAAATTGGACATAAATAGGTCAAGGGAGAAGTAGTTCATTCTTGCTCACAGATCAAGGTTTCAGTCCATGATAGCATGACAATCATAAAAAAAGGAGGTAAGGGTACTTGGTCACATTGCACCTGCAATCAGGGAACAAAAGTCAATAAATGTATATTAATCTGAACACGCTGAACTTGATAGAAGTAGTCTACAACACATGGGCACAGGAGACCACTTTCTACGTATAACTCCAGCAGCACAGACAATAAGGGCAACATTGAATAAATGGGACCTCCTAAAACTGAGAAACTTTTGTAAAGCAAAGGACACTGTCATTAAGACAAATAGGCAACCTACTGATTGGGAGAAGATCTTCACCTACCCTGCAACAGACAAAGGTTTGTGTTTAGTTCTTAATCTCCTGCTTTGGATTAAATTCTAGCCCTCTACTGTCTGTATGTAAGGTGGGTCTCCAAAGACTAATGACCATCTTATAATAAAATATGAATTCAGTTTAACATCAAAAGTACCCATAATCTTATATAATTCAAACATAGCTCTCAAATTCAAAGCCAAAGTTTCGAAGTTTGGGGGCATAGATTCAGCCTCACACTACACAGATAAGCAACCAAAGATCTTGATACCTCGGCTTCACCATCTCTTGCCCTCAGTATATTGTTAGTAACTTGTCATCCAGAAGTCAGAGGGCAGGAGTGAGTGTACATTAGAGTTCACAGAGGGGTCATCAATGGGAAACACTGGATAGTCCTGTGGTAGTGATAGGCACCAGAGCCGAACACATTTAATTTAACTGTCCTCAGGTGAGTATGTTAAATTTTACTACTTAAAATAGATTAAATAGTAGTGATGATACCTCTCATTCTCACATTTAATTCAAAAGCATCTCATATTTTAATTGAAAAATGTTGTCAAGTATATTTACTTCCAAATGAACTCATAATAAGCCATTAAATACTACTTCCTTTAACTTATCTTTGACAAATATTAGTCAATGTGTGTCAGATCTGATATTTATTCAGCTACATAATAAAATAGTCCATTCAGAATTTACTTAAAAAATATAGCTACATCCACAACTAGATGTGGCCCCTGAAGGTAGTGTTCATTACTGATCAAAGAGAGTTTTGACTAAGTAGACAAATCATAACTGTGGTGATGTATTTAATACCAGAGCTGCTCATGTCCTATGTTATAAAAAGTTCATAACAAAAATAGTCATTATACACAGCAGTCTATTAGATTGGCTATTGTTCTACTTGAAATATCCTTATCAGAGGGAGTTCTCAAAACATCTGCAGTCAAAATCAGTATTTTCTTTACAAATGACTTTTTTTGATTTTTAATCTTTGTATATAGAAGTAGAGCTATGAGAAGGTTTCCTACTTAAATTGAAATTAAAGCTCTTACTAGGTTTTTTACAACATTAGGGCTTTTGAATGAGGAAGTTTATTCTTAATGCAGAAGGAAATGATTTCATATTTCATCATTATTTTATTACATTAGTGAACACTTAAAAGTTGGGCCAATTGTTTCCAGGAAACATTTGGGATGGTAACATGTGCCAAGCAGCCTCTTATTGTGCACATGGTGTGACATTAATGGATGTGTAGAATGCTTTGTGGGATGGTTGTGATTGCAAAAAATAGAGTTTTGTGCTCCTATAAGAATTTATTTTTTTTCCAAAAAGTAATGCAAAGATCTTACTGCTTGTCTATGTCCATCTTCTAACTGTTTGATTTATGATTTGTAAATAATTTACTATGAAGAATTTTTCTGTAAAAGGTACACCCATAAAATCTCACTACCAACTCCCCCCAAAAGTGAGCTGAGCAGGGATGACATCCTTGGACATGCCAAGGTGGACAGCAAAAAACCCACAAGACCTCATTACTACAAAGAGCTATAGACAACTAAGGAAAGCTGGAAGCAAGAGAAGTGGTCTTCCTAAGGGAAGAAAACACCAATTGATTGTCTGATGTCAAAAGATAAGCCTACAAACATACAAATAACATATGAGTTGAACATGTTATACTTAGGAATATATATATACATTTATGTATGTAAAAACAGTGGATTCAAATGCCATGAATATAAAGGAGAGTGGGAAGGTATATAAGGGAAGAATTGGTGGGAAGAAAGAGAAGGAAGAAATGTAATTGTGTTATTACCACAAAAATTGAAATAAAATGAATGAAAAGAACAAACTAATTTCAAAGTACTATCTTCTACTTGTTACAGTACATGCGCTAAGACTTTAGCTTTGTTTCTTAGAAGCCCAGTAGTCTATTAATCTCCATGACTTGTAAATATGTCCTGACAATACTCTGTGTTTGTCACTGTAAAGTAACAATATTATTTTTGCTCTAGACAAATTTTAGTTTAGATAGCTGATATTACATTATTAGGCAATTAGAAACTGATTCAAAAATGAAAATTATGCAATACTGTAGTGATATTTCATTTGTGTTTTTATATAAAGCTTGCCTGAAGTTCTTAGAGTTATAGTATTAGCTTACCACATGCAGAAGTCAAGTTATGATAGAAAATAAGTTAGTTTACAATAACTTATTTGGAAATAATAAAATTTGGACTCACCAAGATAGGATATAAATGGAATATTTTCTCTAAGTTTGTCAAATGAAATGGGGTAGACATGGTTGATTTACTTAATGCCTGTATATATTGTATATAGTCATTGTACTTATTGCATGTGTTTTTTCTTAGATTGATTATAGCCTTCCCTTTATCATGTTACACAAAAGAGGGGATATGTAGTGATATTTCATTTGTATTTTAATAAGTAAAGCTTTCTTGTAGGTCAGAGAGTAAAACAGTCACACTGATCAGCCTGTCAGAACAGACAGTGRTGACACACCATGTAATCCCAGTAGTCACACTAGTATGCCATAAAAACCAGGAGGAAGTGGTGCACACCTTTAATCCTAGCACCAGAGAGAAATATAATATGGGAGGGACAGCTATAATACAGAGTCTCATTCTGAGATTCCTGGAGGCAGGGTCGCCATTTCAGACTCTGGTAGAGGTAAGAGCCAGTAGCTGGTCATTTTGGTTTTCTGACCTTCAGATTGAACCCCATTTTCTGTCTCTGGGTTTTTATAAATCATGTTATACAGCATAAAATTGTAGAGTCTCTATAAACCTCTGGTGATCTTCCCTGTTACATGTATATTATTTAAATGTTTTAATTTTTAAAGAATGAGCTTATTTTAGAACAATGCTTTCTGATGTTATGTAGTATGATACAAATCTTGTCTGAATCATGAAACACATTTTCTGCAATAAAATTTTAAAGATGGTGAAAGTTCATTTATTGATACTACAAAAGATATTTAGTATTTTTGGAATGTAAATACACTATTGTGAGACAAGATATTACATTTTTATGTACAGATAAGCTCATATGTAAGTATATTTAATTAGCATGTGTAGATAAATTTTTGAGAATATCTGTACACTTTCTCAAAGACATATGTTTGAAATAAATTCCTAAGTGATCCTTGAATCCTGAAGGGGCCACCAAAACTATTAGAAGAGCAGTAACTTTATATGAAATATGAATACTCCCAAAGAAAAGTCAGTAGTCTTATACACATTTGATCTGAAAACTCTTGTATGTAGGGTCTTCTCTAGTATATTTTATCTTTAGTTTATCATATGCTGTATGTTGTCTTTAAATAGATGATGGAAGTTCAGGGAAAACACATTTTGTGATTTGGGAGACAATGAGGAGCAAAATAGTGGGGTCAGGATGAACTGAAGGCCAGAGATACCTTGGTCATGCTTCCTGTCAAAGCCTTCATTATACTAGTACATCATACCCTGGGTGTCATTCTCAGAACTTCAATACACATATAAAGTATAATAAGATACAGAAAGCCAATTATTACTTATAAGCTACATAGGCCAAAGCAATGTAACTGACCTCAATTTAATGAGAGTGGCCTCTGATAAATTCAGGTCCTCTAGAGTGACGTATAATGCTGGCCAATGGAAAGCCAAGTACAAAGTATTCTTTATGGCAGAGATATGGCAAAGAGCTTTTTTATTATCTTCATTTTCTGACTCTACTACAAACAGATATGTGAAACACAAGAAAAAAAATATTGTCTTTAGAACATTGATATATTAGTGATAGAGACCGTGAATTCATGCATACCTATGGCAATGGGTAATGTGAGAATGTCTAATTTATTATAACTCTCACATTGGAAGTGATAGATGTGAATGAAAGGTTACATTCTTACAAAGAATGAATATTTACAAAGCACAGAAATCAACATCAGTAGAGTTGACTATGCCGGTTTTAAAAGTCTGGTTTGTAATATCATGTTTTGGAAAGTATAACATATGAAGCAGTGTTTTGATTTTTGTTTAATATTTTACTCTTATCAGATATATCACATATCAATGAGTTTTTTTTACAGAATATAACTACTATCTTAAAACAAATTGAATATATTTTCTCCATCCTTTCTCCCAGGAATAAGTTCCATCTCTCCTTTTGCAAACAGTCATCATTCTGAACAAAAATAAAAAAGTCCATAATATAAGGCACAAGAGCAATAATGCTATTGATATTCAGTGATTATTTTGATACACTGGCAAATTACTTTGTTTGCATTTTGTTGATCATTTATGAGAATTTGAAGATTAAAATCGATATTCTTCACATTTTACAAGAAGATTCGATGTTAAAGAAAACAATGATTGTAACATGATTCTGTATTTATGATAATTCTATATTTATATTATTTATAATATAATTATCATATTGTATAATGTTAAATTAATTGTTAATCACTTTTAATGATTTTGTATATGACAAACAGAAAATAATGTATAATGCAAATATTAATATTTATATAGTCTACTTACTTATTCTTGTTACCAGGGCATTTCAATCAATATCTGTATTCATGATAAAGAAACTAGAGTGCTGATACACTGGCTTGCTTATTGAGATGCCTATTAGTGGAGATGAGGATAAATACTTTATGACAATTCATTTTGGCTGTGTAGAAATGTATTTTGTGATGTGTGGGTACTCTAATGCTATGTACAGGAAAGTGATCATTAGATTAAAAAAATCACAGTTACTATTTAAAGTATAGCATGTGCGAGATAAGCCACATAGCCACATTATTTATTCTTTCTCATACCCAATTTATTCTATTTAAAGTAACAAGTTTCATGTTTATTTGTTTTCATTTTCCACCTAACAAGATTCATTCTTTCATTTTTTTTTTCTTCACAAAGGTGAGAAGCACTACAAGGCTTGCTCAGACACACTAAACACTCCTGGGATGTCAAATACATTCAATAGTTTTGATTAAGGAAATTATATTTACCTTCATAGGTGAGACACAAGCTGTGACAAACAATAAACTGTTAGCTTCTCTATTAAGACACTGAGATGACTGAGGAGAATGACCACATGTATTTAGTGTTCTATGGATTATGGATTCTGTTGATGATTTTAATTTTATTGCTTCAAACACTGTAATATGATCTACTTGCAACCACAGATGACAATAAAAACCATATAATGCTAAAAGGAAATAATGTATTCGAACATTAACAAAAAGACAACTATGCACTTTAACCTAATGATCACAATATACGATGTCGTAGTTGACCCCTTGTCTTCCCCACAAAGGGGAATTTTAAAGTCATCCATTATTTAATCCTGAAAAATTTGTCTTGACCATAAATCTTTTTTGTGTTATAATGGATTTACAGTTATAGGGAGTGCTGGGGTTTAAAATAGGTCTCTGTATCTTCATTTTTGCTCCTACATACTTTATTGTAGCCACAAATAGCATAAAGTATCTTGGGATAACTTTAAGCAAGGAAGTGAAAGATCTATTTGACAAGAACTTCAAGGCATTGAAGAAAGAAATTGAAGAGGACACCAGAAAATGGAAAGACCTCCCATGCTCTTGGATGGATAGGATCAACATAGTAAAAATGGCAATCCTACCAAAGGCAATCTATAAATTCAATGCAACCCCCATTAAAATCCCAACCAAANACCACTTTCTATGTAGAACCCCAGCAGCACAGACAATAATGGCAACATTGAATAGATGGGACCTCCTAAAACTGAGAAGCTTTTGTAAAGCAAAGGACACTGTCATTAAGACAAATAGGCAACTTACTGATTTGGAGATCTTCACCAACACCGCATCAGACAAAGGTCTGATCTCCAAAATGTATTTATTATTTTTATAGCACATATGTGTGTGAATGTGTGTATGTTTGTTTAGTAATATGATGTGTGTGTGTGTGTGTGTGTGTGTTTACTAAAGCAAACTTATGGGAACTGGCACTCTCTTTTGTTTGTATAGGTCTCAAGGAAGCAAACTCAGGACATTAGGCTTGGTGGCAGACATCCTCAACTGCTAAGCCATATTTCCCCCTTAAACCCTTGGTCATCTATTCTAATTTTTCTTCTTAAAATAAGTAATAATCTTTGTCAACATCTCTTAGCTGTTGGGAAAGTCATTTTTTCATCATTTCACACAAGGTGAGTCAAACAATTCATAATGAGAAATTTGGCTTCACATTTTGGTAATTTAAACCTAAACTGAGTTCAGCTTGTTTCTTTGAGCTAGGGGTATGGGTCCATCACCTAGAGGGGCTATCAGAGCAACCATTTACTCAATGGATAGAAGAGAAAAAAAAGACTGGCCCCCAGGATCCCTCCTAAACTCCCAATCTCAAGTGACTCCCTTCTTAAGGGTACCGTGACCTGTAAGCAACCCAGTCCCAAGGAACACGACTTACTTTTATAGATCTCTCAGAATACTTCAGTTCCCCATCATATTAAACAGTACCCACTTATGTGGTTTGTTAGTAGGTACATGTATTATTTCTGTTTAAAACTAAGCCCACAGAGAACTTAATCTAAAGCCATTCTCATGACCTTGGATGACAATATAACCTTTAAAACAGAATACCTAATGGACAATAATTTTTTCTTTAACATCACTAATGGCGTTGTTGATGTTTTAAGTAGAAAGTTCATCACCAGTTATGCTCTAACATGGTTTATATTATGACCTTTTTGTTTTCATAATAAATATTATAGCTTACAATGTTTCTTCACACATATTGTTAGCCCTTCTTTTGTCAATACTTTGAGAGAGGTGGTCTTCTCCAGGGAAGAACACACTAATTGGTTCTTTAGAGTCACCCAGTGCACTCTCAAACACACATACAATTGATGTATTTCAGGTGTTTCCATATGAACCTGAAAATTGTCCTTTTAAGATCTGTAAAACATTTTGTTGGAATTGAGATGGGGATTGCCCTGAATCTATATATTGCTTTAGAGAGAATGGCCATTTTCACTCTCTTACTCCTAGTGATCTATGAAAGTGGGACATAATTCCATCTCCTGATATCTTCTTCAATTTATTTCCTCAAGGTTTTAAAGCTTTTTGTCATAAGTTTTCATTTGCTTGGTTATAGTTACGCCAAGGCATTTGTGTTATTTGAAGCCATCATGAAAGGTGTTTTCCCAAAAAATTTTTCTTCAGGCTGTTTGTCATTTATATAGGAAGACTGCTGCTTTTTATGAATTAATTTTGTATTCAGCAACTTTGCTGAAAATGTCTATCAGCTATAAGAGTTCCCTGGTGGAATTTTTAGGATCACTTACATATGGTATCTTTTCATCTTCAGATAAAAATACTTTGGCTTCTTCCTTTTCAATTTGTATACTCTTGATATCCTCCAATTCTCTTATTGTTCTAGCTAAGATTTCAAATGCAATACTGAATAAGTATGGACATCCTGGTCTTGTTCATGATTTTAGTGGAATTTCTTTGAAACAATTTAAATTTATGCTGAAATGGGATTGCTGGGGTAAACTGCCTTTATTGTGTTGAAGTATATCCCTTGTATCCCTAATCTCTTCAGGAATATTATCATGAAAGGATGTTGGAGTTTGCAAAAAGATTTTCTACATCTGGTGGAATGATAAGGTAGTTTTTGTTTTTCATATGGTTGATTATATTTATCAATTAATGAATCTTTTACGTAAAACCTACGTGATCATAGTGGAAGATATTTTTGATATGTTCTTGGGCTTAATTCACAAGAATTTTATTAGTATTTTTGAATCTACATTCATAATGCAAATTTGTCTGTAATTATCTTCCCTTGTAGAGTCTTTATGTGATTTGGGTATCAGGGTTACTGTGGCTTTAAAAAATGTATCATGTATTGTTTATTCTGTTTCAGTTTTGTGAAATTATTTGAATAATATTGTCATTAACTGTAATTCTGGTAGAATTGTGTACTAAAGGCATTTGTCCCTGGGCTTTTTTGTTTGGTTAGAAAGCTTGTAATGAATGGTTCTATTTTGCTAGGGGTTCTAGGACTTTTAAAATTGTCTGTTAATCTTGATTTAACTTTGGTAAATGGTGTGTGTCAAGACAACATTTCTTTTTTTAAGGTTTTCCAATGTTTTGAAGTACACAAGATTTTTAACATCCTTATGACTCTATAGATTTTCACAGTCTCTGTTATGTCCCTATTTCATCTCTAAATTACTAATTTTGATATTCTGCCATTCCTTCTAGTTTATTTCAGTAAAGCTTTGTCAATCTTATTGCTTTTCTTAAAGAACAACTCTCTTTTTCATTGATTCTTGGTATTTTTGCATGTTTATTTGTATGTTATTCACTGCAGACATAAATTAAATTATTTCATACAATCTACTCCTTTTGGGTATGATTTCTTCTTTTGTACTTTAGTTTTCAGTCGTGTTGTTAAATTACTAGTATAAAATATCTTCATTTTTTAATGTAGGCACTTAATGCTATGAACCTACCTCATAGAACTGCATTCATTGTGTTGCATATGTTTGGGTATATTGTGTATATATTTTCTTTTTATTTTAGAAAGTCTTTTATCTTTTAAGTTCTGTCTTCATCCACTTTTCATTAATTAGCTGGTTCTTCCATGAATTTGTAAGGTTTCTGCTGTTGTTGAACTCCAGTTTAATCTGTAGTGGTCAAATAAATGGTGATGTTTCAATTTTCTTCATAATATGATGACTTGCTTTGTGTCAGATTATGGTAGGATCATTTGGTTTATAATATCTGTTAGCACCAGAATTTTTTCTGTTTAGTTTTACATCAATGACCTGTTTATTGTTCTAAGTGGGGTACTGAAGTCTCTCAATATCAAAGGGTAAGATTCAATATTTGACTTAATCTATAATAGTGATTCTTCTATGAACTTTGGTGCCTGTATGTTTGGTCCATGGATGTTAAGAATTGTACCCTCTGAGGGTGTTCCCTTTGATGGAAATGTAGTAGCCTCTCCTATTTCTTCTGATTAGTTTTAGTTTGAAGTCTATTTTGTCAGATATTAAAATGGCTACAAGAGTTTGCTTTATGGTCAATTTGTTCAAAATATCTTTTCCATCATTTGCTCCCAGGTAATGCCTATCCTTGATGTTAAAATGTGTTTATTTGATGTAGCAAAAGGATGGATCCTCTTTTCCTATCCATTCCATTAGTATGCATCTGTTAATTGAGGAACTGAGACCATGGTTTTGAGAAATATCAGTAAGCATTGTTTGTTGACTCCTGATTTTATTATTGTGTGTCGCCTCTTTAGATTTGCTGATTTAAGACTATCTATTTTTTTGTTTTTTGATGTGATTAATATCTGTAGGATCTATAGCACATTCTATATAACTACAATAGCGAATATTGCTTAAATTTGGTTTATCACAGACTGACTTATTTTTTCCGTCTGTTTATTCCCTTCTGATTTTTAGATTTTCTATAGAGAATTCAGGTGTAATTCTAATAGGTCTGCCTTTATGTGTTACTTGGTCTTTTCCCCTTGCAGCTTTTAGCATTCCTTCTTTGTTCTGTACAATTACTGTCTGATTGCTATGTGCCGGGTGACTTTCTTTTCTGGTCAAGTGTATTTGGTGTTCTGTCCATTTCGTATACCTTTATAGGTATCTCTTTCTTTAGGGCAAGGATATTTTCTTTTGTTATTCTTTTTAAAATATTTTCTCTGCCTTGGGCCTGAATTTCTTTCCTTTCATCGATTTCTATTATTCTCAGTGTTTGTCTCTTCACAGCGTTCCAAAATTCCTGGATGTTTTCTGGCAGAATATTTTTAGATTTAACATTGCCTTTTTCCTGATGTATACATTTCTTCTGTTGTGTCTCCACTGCCTGAGATTCTCTCTTCCATCTTTTGCATTCTTGTGGCATGACTTGCTCTGAGATTCATGTTGTGTTTCTAAATTTTTCATTTGCAATTGATCACGATTTGGCTTTTCTTTTTTGATTCTATTTCTCCTTTCAGGTAATGAACTGTTTTATTCATTTTATTTCACTGTTTGTGTTTCCATATACTTCTCTTTAAGAGATTCATTAATTTCTTCTCAAGACTTTGGTGATTTTCATAAAGGTTATATTAAGGACTTTGCACTGCTGTTTCTGCTGTTTCAATTCTCAGAACCTATAATACAGTAGAATTGCTGGACTTTAATGGACCATGTTGTTCTTCCTGTTGCTAACTGTGTTTACATGCTATATCATCTTGGTATTTGGGTTTGGGAAGATCACAATTCTAGGTGCTAGCATGTGGTCTTATCTTTGTTGGGGTGGGTGTTTTGTTTTTTGTTGCCATCTCTATTTCTTAGGTGTATGTGATGACTTTATGTTTTCTTTTATGAGATCTTGTGAGGGTTCCTGTTTAAAATAATTTTCTAAATATTGAGGGATGCAGATGTGCTGGGGTGTACAAGCAGGCAACAGATGGGAAGAAAGCAGGGTGTCCCTCCAGGATCTGCTTATTACCCTAGGAATGGAGGCACAGAGTTAGGAGAAGCCATCACAGGTAGTCTGCCATGTCTCTGTGTAAGATTGGGTGACTTGATTTGAAGGAGAGGAGGGAAATTAAAGATGTGAAGCTCTTCTACCTGTTTGCCTGGCCTGTTACAATTGGAGAGAGATAGGATGTCTCCATCTCACCAGGGGCAGGGGTGTGTTCCTTGGCAGAAATACCCAGTGCTTATAAACTGGGCTGAGCTCCTTGTCATCAAATCTGAGAAAGTTCATATGGGAAAGGACCTCTTTTAAGTCCAGATGAAGAACTCTCTTAGCCTCTGGAAAGATAATCCTGGCCAAGAGGTCCTTAAGAGCTCTGTTGGTCCTTTCTACAATGGCTTGTCCCTGTGTATTGTAGGGGATGCTAGTGGTATTAGAAATCTTCCAGGATCCCAGAGAGTCAATGAAGTATTTAAAGGCATAGGCAGGAGCATGCATGTAGACACATAGATATATACACACTTACAAATAATTAAAATAAGATAAATATTTTAAAATGTAATAATATTCTACTGAATATATGTCACATCTACCACACAACTATCTATCCATCTATCTATCTATCATCTATCTATCTATCTATCTATCTATCT
>LOEQ01001863.1:92481-109891 GCA_001685075.1 Bramus lutescens
CAGTGTTTAAATGAGTACAATTGGTGTGTTGTTATTTCGGGGTATAAGCTAGCCCTGCGGAAGCCGGGCAGGACAAAAAGCAGGGCCCGCTCCCCTCATCACTACAGGCCTCTGAGTTTTATTTGAATCTGAAAAGGCCAGGGTGACATAAGGAATGGGTTGGAGGAGGGAACTTCATGGGGCTTTGTATTTATTGGAAGTACAGGGAGCTGGAGGAGGGACCTTCATAGGGCTGTGTCTTTATTGGAAGTACAGGGAGCTGAAGGAGGGAACTTCATGGGGCTGTATCTTTATTGGAAGTACATGGAGCCCTGTGAAGATCTTTTTTTTTTTTTTGNTTGGCAAGTGATTGTTAATTTGCTTGGTATTATATCCAAAATGATAGCATCTGATAAACCATTCAATCCAGGGATGTCCAGGAGACTAGTCAGTCAGGTCCAGCTAATCTCTAGAAGTGATTTCCCAAAGAAGAGGATGAACAAAGCTCCAACTAAATGCATGTCTCAATCAAAGTCTCCAGGATGACCTACATTGTCCCATGAATCTGAATACTTTTCACAAGTTCTACAAAAAAATCATTTTATCCCAAAACAATCCCACAGTTTCCTACAAAACTGATCTGAAGGCACAGAATAATTTGTCTTCTGTCTACATTTTCAGTATAAACCTTAACACTTTTGAAACTAAGGGATTCCTGACCCACATTCACTTTTGTGAAGGAGAAGGTGGACATTTCCTCCCCATACACTGGTTCAATGGTTTCTAGAAAGAGCTTCTCTATACATTGACAAATAAAGGGCCACATGTACCTTACCATCTTATTTAGTCATTCTACTCTTTTGGTGTCTGGAAAATAAATACAGACAGGCAGATTGCAGGCACACATCCTCAGGTGCAAGGCTTGCTTTTTGTCCTCCAACAGTGCCAGCCCATGGGACACCGTGGCTGGCCTTGAGGCTGTGGATCTGGCACCACCAACTGAGAAGCACAAGTGCCAGCAGCACCAAATTGAAGATCAGCCCCAGGTACCAGAGGGCATAGGACACCAATAGCAATATGAATCTCTGTGCCAGCTTCTCCAGCAGCCCCGGCAAGTCCACACTTAGTGCATTACTTAGGGCTTTGTGCTCAGAACAGCCTCTGTCCCAGGCCACCACTGGCCTCTGGGGCCTTATTCCCCATGACACTACTAACCAGCCATGCAGCTCACTTCTCCCTGCTGTGGTGAATGTGGCACTCCCACAGATAAAAGGTCACTCCACTCTGCATGTCAGCACCTGAGGTAAACAGCAGGTGTTCAATGGTCAACATGGGTGGGAAATTTTATTAGACCTTTATATCTACTGATTAGTGGGGAACTTCTCTGATTCTTAGGGCACAATCATTTGCCCACACTGTGTCTCCATATGACAGATGGATTTCAAGAGCCCATACTTGGTTCTGCCTCCTGAGTGGTAGAGGTCAGCCATTATGTGGAGCTCCTGGGTGAACCAAATCAGAAAAAGAATGTGTACCCTCCTAAATGGATGGGCAGACAAATATGACAGACAACACAAAAGAAGGAAAGGATGAAATATACAGCAAGCCGACAGCCAACATCAAATTAAATGGAGAGAAACTCAAAGGGATTCCATTAAAATCAGGAACAAGACAAGGCTGTCCACTCTCTCCATATCTATTAAACCTAGTTCTTAAAGTTCTGTCTATAGCAATAAGACAATAAAAGGAGTTCAAGGGTCCTCAAATTGGAAATATAACTCCAGTAGCACAGACACTGAGAGCAATAATAAATAAATGGGACCTCCTGAAACAGAAGTTTCTGTAAAGCAAATGACACAGTCAGTAAGACAAAAAAGGCAGCCTACTGAATGGGAAAATTTTCACCAACCCCACATCAGACAGAGGACTGATATCTAAAATATATAAAGAACTCAATAAATTGGACACCAAAATTCTAAATAACTCAAATTTAAAAATGGGCTACAGAACCAAACAGAGAATTCTTAACATAAGACTCTCAAATGACCAAAAGACACTTAAGGAAATGGTCAAAATCCTTAGGCATCTTTGAAACGCAAATCAAAGCAACTCTGAGATACCATCTTACACCTTTCAGAATGGTTAAGGTCATAACACCAATGATAGCTTTTGCTGGAGAAATTGAGGGAGCCATTATAAGGCTAGCAAGAAACTTTGTTCTAGAGAAATTCCCAGGAATCCACAAGGATGACTCCAGCTCAGACCCTAAGCAATAGAAAGCAATACAAGATAGGGTGCCTGATCTGGCCTTGCCCTGTAGTCAGACTGATGAATATCTTCAGTATCACCATAAAACCTTCATCCATCCCCTGATGAATACAAAGGCAGAGACCCACATCAAAGCACTGGAGTGAGCTCCCAAAGTCCAGGTGAAGTGTGGCAGGAATGAGAATATGAGCAAAGAGATAAAGAACATTGTGGGTACACCAACTGAAACAGTCTACCTGAACTAATGGAAGCTCACCCAAACCAACAAGTCTGGGAAGGAACAGTCACAGGACCGAAGTAGGTCTGATTGTGGTTGACAGTTGCATGGCTAAGACAGACTGGCAGTGGCACCAGGATTATCCTTACTGAATGTACTGGCTTTGTTGAAACCTATTCTCTTTGGAGGGATACCTTGCTTAGCCTAAATATAGTAGGACCTTCTCCAAAGCAATGTGCCTTCCCCTCTTAGAAGAGTGGATAGAGGTGGGGGAGGGAATATGGAAAGAATGGGAGGAGGAGAGTGGGAGGAGGAGAGGGAGTGGAAATTTGAATTGGTATGCATAATGAAAAATATAGGTTCTTTTTCTAAAGAAAATATCAAATAAATAAATAGATAAATAAGTAGACAAAATAAGGAAAGGGTTGAGGTCCCATTACTCACTTGCTGAAGGGACCAAGGGTTTTTTTCACTGAATATACACCATTTGGGGGCACTGTCCAGCACCACAAGTAAAGAGGGGTATATGACTAGAATCTGTTCTGGGCAAAACCTAAAAATTACAGCTGCAATGAAAAAATAGGATTCTGACCAGGTGAGCTCAAAGCCTGTTGTAAGTCCCTGTTAGAGGTGTGAAATGTAGCTGAGCACTAATGTCTTCCTTGAGGGAAGGAGTAAGAAGGCAAGAGATCAGTTAACATAGACGCTGGGAGTCAATTAAAAGGTATACAGCAGACTTATTTACTCAGCAATGGTGGAAAGCTTATATACTTTACAGCACCCAGCTCCCTTGACGGTTGACATTGCATGGTCGCCCTGTATTGCCGATTCACGGTCAGGACCTCTGACAGCACCTGTTACTAGGCCCTCAGGTAACATCTCTTGGTGGTACCTCATTGGCTAGGCATGAACAGGACCTCTGGCAGCTCCAGAAAAGAGGAGAGAGAGAGATGCGGAGCTGTAGTTAGGCTACCTGCTTCCCTGTCCGGAGTCCACTTTATTTTAATTTAGTATAAGGACATCAATGATGAGAAGTGTGTTAAAGGTTCATTTAAATCAGCTGGGATCACACCTTATTGTGGTTTAAGCATGTCTACTCTCTCTCTCTCTCTCTGTCCCTCCCTCTCTCTCTCTTCCTCTCTTTCTCTCTATTTTCCATTACACACACACACACACAGAAGCAGTTTAATGTATTTATTATTTTGAATAAATATCAAGAACATCTGTGTTTATGTAAAATCCAATGTTTTGCTAATTGTCAAGCTCTGATATTTCACTAGAGCTTTGAAGTACAATGCACCTAGGTCATTTGACATTTGATATGAAATCATATTATACCATTCTTAAACCCCTTTCAAGCTATTCCAAAATGCTTTAAAGGATTAGCAACCTTCCTTGCTTTTGTAAATATGTAATTGTAAAAGATGTGTTGAAACATCAAGTTTTAATAGGATTTCTATTGGCATATTTATTTAACTTGGCATATTTTCCAAAGGCACTTTGTCTATTTATCTCTCAACTTCATCTGTTTCAGGTAAATAGGTTATAAACTTAACACAAAAAATTTAAATGACATTTATGTTGTTTCATTATTAAATATTAAAGACGGATTGGATTACATGCTATGTTTATACTTGGAACATTGCAGAGAGAGTTTCTTTGTGTAACATATAGGTTTTAAAGATTAGTTTATGGTATTATACCCTTAAATGATAATAATGCACTATAGAATTTTATTTAAGACATGAACTTACTCTTTTCATTATCTGCATGTTTGTACCTGTGTGGTGTTTTACAGCTGTTATTTCAAGAAATCAAGAAGGTCCAGGAGAAATGGGAAAGGCTGTGCTTATTCCAAAAGATGAACAAGAGAAAATGAAGGAGTTGTTTAAGATCAATCAGTTTAACCTCATGGCCAGTGACTTGATTGCCCTTAATCGAAGTCTGCCAGATGTGAGATTAGAAGGGTAAGTTTGTATGTGCTGTGAAATCTTGTGTGTTATTAAATTCCATGTTTCACGACTCCTGCTCTGACTGCATGAATTTTATACCAACTTGGTTCTTGCTGATTATCAAACAAATAACCAACTTTAGATGAGAAATATGAAGTATTTTCTTTTCAGATAAAGCCAAATACATTACTTGGAAATACATTGAAGATTCCAAAGACTACTAAGCTTTTAATCCAAGAAGATCATCTTTGTTTTACTCTATCTTTCTGAATACCAAACATGGTGTTTCATAAGTTATTTTCATATAAATTTCTAAGAATGCATCATGAGCTTCATTTGGAAAAAATTATACTGGCACACAATTAGCCAACTTATTGCACACTTATTTGTCTTTTTAAAATTATTTACTCATGGGCATGGTTATAGCTGGTGATGAAGCATTTGCCTAGTATTATCAAGGTCTTTCATTTAATTTTCAATACTACTATGCAAATTATTTATTATTGGTTTTAGCAATTTATACTGTTGTATTTAAATACTTGTTCAGTTTTCATTAATGGAAGATAAATTAATATCTTGAAAAATTTATGTGACAGACTGTAAAATGCTCTACATAGCTAAACATATTTTAAATATAAGTAATAAAGATCAGAATATTAAGTGCTAGTTTTATCACCCCATAGTCTTTGTAAAACATTCTCAGCAATAAAAAAAATATGTTCTAAGATTTTAGAAAATTGTCAAGTTTCCAAATACATTGCAGATCACACTTCCATATAAATAGTTTTTTTTGGGGTGTGGGGGTTCAAGACAGGGTTTCTCTGTAGCTTTTGGAGCTGTCCTGGACCTAGCTCTTGTAGACCAGGCTGGCCTCAAACTCACAGTAATTCTCCTACCTCTGCCTCCCGAGTGCTGGGATTAAAGGTGTGCACCACCACCGCTCAGCTCATAAATAGTGTTTTTTAGATACATAATGATATTCTTTAAGTAAAATCATTTTAATGCCAGTAATATTTGTCACTAATAACAGACTATTTCATTAATACATTTTGATAATAACAATTTACTTACTATACATGTTCTTTTTTCTGAATTGGTTTGAATGAAACTGAAACCTTATTAAGGTTCTAGATCTAGTGATTATTACAGGATTCCTTTGATGAACAAATGAATGGCTCCTCATATCACTATATTGTTCTAAAATATCTCTTTCAAAAAAAGAATAACTTTGGCATGGTAACATATCTGTAAATCCATCATTTGGGAGAACAAACAAAGAGGATCTCAGGTTTGAAAACAGCCTGGATGTAGGTAGAACTTACCAGGCAGACCTGGACATGATGAAGACATGATGTTTCCAAAACTCTGTGGAGTATGGAGAACTGCACAAGTCATCACCTAGCATGTACACTTTCGTGACTCAACAAGTAAACATTGGGTATTAAATGAATGCTCAAAAACTTTCTAAACAGATTACATTTATTTCTGTGTTTGTATTTGTATTTCAAATAATAAGTAAATTATTTCCAGAATAGATTTGTGCATGATAGATGCCATTTATTATTGGGTTACAGTATTGTGTTCATATACTTGTTTTATAATACATGATATGTAAATGTCATATTTCTGGATTTTAGAAAGCAAAGTAATTGTTTTAAACTTTAAAAATAGTTACTTCTAGGTGTCATAAATTTTGTAACAGAGCTATAATTACCTAATTTAAAGAAACATGTTTGCTGGTGAAAAGGAGAAGCAACAAGACAATCAACAGCAGCTGAGTCTACAATTAAAATATTTTTAAGCAATAAATACTTGATAATATCTAAACTGCGGAATGTTCCAACAAGGATAAATAGAAAGTTTACATTATTTGTCATAAAATCATATAAAGTACTAAATTTACATGGTTATTATTACATGACATCTTGAGAGTTAAAAATATTTCAGGAAGTAAGAGTGAAGTACATAAAGTTCAGTTTTGATGTTTCCTTTTCTCACATTGTGTGTCAGTAACAGAGATGAGATGTTTTCAGAAGATCCTAGACAAATCATTGTGTGTGAAAGTACTTGGTGATGGCTGAATGGATTCTTGAGTGTCTTAATATACCAATACCAGGGAATAATTAAATTTTAATTCTTGCCACAAGTCAAGTATCCAATTTTTTTTCTAAAATCTCAGAGTTAATTTTATATTCATTTGATATAAAATATTGTCTTACATTTCATTAGTCAAAGTCCCAAACTTTTAATTTATTAGTTTTTAAATGTGTATTTATTTATTTTATATCCCTACCACTATTTCCCCTTTCTCCTCTTACCCCAGACCCTTCTTTCAGCCCTACCCTCCTCTGCACCCTCATTCACTTCTCCATTCTTTTCAGAAAAGAGCAGCCCCTCCCACTGATATCAACAAAACATGGCATATCAAGTTGCAGTAAGACTAAGAACCTCCACTTGTATTAAAGTTGGGCTAGGCAACCAAAATAAGGAATAGGGTCCCAAAAGTCAGCAAAAGAGTCAAAGACAGCCCCTGATCCCGTTGCTTGGAGTTCCAAAAGTTTGCATCGGCCATACCTGTGACTAGGCAAGACTTCCATAGGAGGAATTGGGGTACCAAACCAACCGCATAACCTTTGAACTACTGTCTGTCCTGCCTATGAGATGTACTGTAGTAAGGGTGGCACAGAGGTGAGAGTGACCAACTTATCACTGGTCCAGCCTGAGACCCATGTCATGAGAGTGAGCCCAACTATGACACTGCCTGGAGCCCCAGAACTCAGATGTTGGATGGCCCAGAGACCTAGAATAGAACTAAACACGACCAAGAAAAAAAGTCAATGTAATTATGTATGATGATATTCTGCTATTCTCCTAGATTGGTACCTAGCCCAGTTGTCACCGTAAAGGCTTCATCCAGGAACTGATGGAAACAGATGCAAAGACCCACAACCAAATAATAGGCCAAGCTCAGTGAATCCTGCCAAAGAGGATTGTAGGAACCAGAGGAGTGAAGGAAATCATGAGAAAACCTGCAGAAACAATTCACCTGGGCTCATAAGAGCTCATAGACACTTAACAGCCAACTAGGAAGCATGCATGTGACAAAGTCCAATTCCTTTTTGATTGTATCATAATAATAAAGATATAGTGGTTGGGATATATTTCATCACTAGAATGCTTTCTTGACATGATGGAAGCTCTAGAATTATTCTTTAGCTCTTGAAAAATCAAGAATGGAGAACAGAAGGAATGAACATGTATCTTAAATTACCCAAGCAAATAATAAATTAGTAGTTACCTACATGGATATGAAATGATTCATCATGTACTTGCATGTAACTTGTATACTTAAATAATTTTATGAAAAATCTTAACTTGTGTTTGTGAAGAGCTTAAGTTACTACTTAGAAATGAAGAGTCTAATAAATTCCTTCACATATCTGTTCTATTACAATTGACATTTTAGAATAAATAGTCAACATTATCTAAAAAAAACATGTTTACCTTGAATGTCAATCTAAAGTATATTTAAAGATGAAGTTTGTGAAGCATTCTCAGTCAGTAAACAGCACAGCCACTGGAGTTCCATCCCCAGGATATATCTAAAAAGATCAGGATGGCAGCATTTGTGTTCAATCAATCACAATACTGGGTAAGGAAGATAGGTTTCCCCAGGGTAGAAGCAGGTGGATTCATGAGGTTTGGCAGGCTCGCCAGCCTATCTTATTTGTAGAGCCCCAAAGTCATGGTGGGAGCCCGTTTCTGTTGATGCTCATTGGAGACCTGTATGTGACAACATGATACATTAGAGCTAAATTCTCATTCAATGGACACTTACACATTTATATTGCACTAACTAATATATTTAATTTATCAGTAAATTACCCATATTTTATATTATATTAAAGTATGTTGAGATAAAATAATATCTTAACCCACTGTGTGTGTATTTTAAATACAATAAAATACTGTCTTCAGGACATCTATGAGATTTGTCTCATAATAGACATAAACACATAAAGAAAATTCCCAACAGTTGCACCCAGTCTGTTCATTTTTCTTTAAGTATACTGTACATATGTGCACTTGTGTGTATGCACTCACACACACACACACACACACACACAGGAAGAGTTTCTAAAATTCTGAATTAGAATGTTGAAAATGATTAAACTAACATAAATTTCATGACCAAATGCTTCTGTTTCAAGGAAGTTCATTTTTAATCTATTATTTCTGTTAATATTAGTAGAAGTGGGATGAATAAAGAAACCTCTTGTGTGATACTAATACATTATTTGGATCACCTGTTCCCTGGAATTACAACAAATAAAAGAAAAAAGAGTAGATATTAGAGAAGAGATACCTCTTTAATAAATGTGATTTGAGCAAGTTGCATATACCTTTAAGCACATACATGCTATACCTTCTTTTTAATAATCCATAGAAGAGCCGAGTAGTGATGGCACATACTTTTAATCACAGCACTAGGGATATAGAGGCACATGGATCTCTGTAAGTTCAAGGCTTGCCTGGTCTACAGAGTCAGTTCCAGGACTGTCATGGCTACATAGAGAAACCCTGTCTCACAAAACAAAAACGAATAAAAATAATAGGTAATAATCCATAGAGTGATCAAATACTTTACATATATTAAATAACATAAAAATAAACATGTGTATTATTCCATTATTTTATAAAATATGTGCTTATGTTAGTTTTGCATAAGAATGGGTAACAATCCACTTTTTTTCTTACTAAGACAGTTCAAAATCCAATGACACCATAAATTTTTTTTAATAGCTCTTTTGGAAGTAGAGAAAACATTGAGTCTGATGGTGACCAGTGTGCTAGGAACAAGACTCCATTCTACCATGAGGATGGAGGCAGATAGGAAATTGTTCTTTAATCATGAGAGAAATAATGTAATCTTAAGACATGGCTCCATGCCTCACTTCTGCTTCTTATCATCTCATTGTTTTTCTTATCCACAGACTCTTTTCACTGTTTAGACCCACTAATCAGTCAATCAGCAACCAGCAAATCCCTGTTGTTAAACTAATATAGGTAGCCCTTAGAGCAACTAAATCATAAGACTTGGCTTGATGAACAATGAAAAACAATTATTCGTTTAAAGACTAATTATGATATTTTATGAACATTTTGATAATTGGAAAAAGTGATGAATACGGTTGCCCTAATTCTTAATGATAGGCATCTGTAAATTATTTAAATTTGCTGTATTATATTGTTACTCTGTGGAATTTTTTTATGCCCTCTAGCTACTCTTTTAGATTTAAGAAGACCTTTAAGGTTCAAACTTTTCTCTTTTTACTCTGTGATTATTTTGTAGTAAGACAATAACTGTTAATGTTGATTGAATATTTATTTTAAAAGCTCCAAGGAATTGAAATAAACCGGCAAAGCTCTGTACTAGAATGCAGATATTAACAACGCTCTTAAGGACTGGTATTGAGCTACTTGAAGGTTATAATGTAGCTGGCATTTATATATAGTTCATAGGTAAAATCAGGAAATAGGGAATTCATTGCAAGCATTTATATCCTAGACCAACTAACTTCTTATGCATGCACACTTACAAGCTGATAAAGAGAGACTACTGGCATTAGCTGAAGAAGACCTGTGACATACAAATTTTGAGTAAGTTATTCTCAAAGGATAAAGGGTTTATTTACTCCCTTAAATGTAAACAAGCCATCCTCTATATTTTATTTTTTTATTTTCAGTCTTAGGAGTGTCTGCCTGTTCATATAGATTGTCTTTCCCATCAACTAAAATATGATAAATGTAGCAGTGACTGCACAAAGGAGAATGAGAAAATGAGAATATTAATTGGATTTCTGATCTCTCTTCCACATCTTTTCTTTTTAATTTGAGAATTACTGTAACTCTCATACGCCGGTGAATTTTTTCAAGTAAAAATAATAATGACTATAATAACACGCTGGCATATGTGCTCATGTGTGGAATTAATTTCATTATTCAACTTATCAGCTCACCCTTTCCTTCTCCTTGCCCTACCTCTCTCCATGTATTACCTTTCTGATAGTAATTCTATTATCCTCTAAGTGTTCTTACAAATGAAAAACTAGTATAAACCTGTTTATTCATGGTTTGGGAACACATTTTATTGCCGCTTTAGTCACAGAGCCTGCCACATCACCTCATTTACACTCAACTAGCTTTCAACTACCCCAAAGGATAAGCCAGTTTTTGACTTGCTGTTAATCTTTAATGACTATTATAAAGTATATGAAACATAAAGCCATCCTATGTGTTCTTCAATGACAGTTAAGTAGCAGTGAGTTTAAAGGAGTGTCAAAATGTGCTAGCTCCAAACATTCAACTTTATGACTAAGATCAATTTCACCTGATCATGACTGAGAAAAGGGTCTTGGAGAGAGCAAGAGTACAAGGAACATACTTAAACATAATAAAGGCAATATACAACATACCAACATCAAACTAAATGAAGAGAAACTCAAAGCGATTCCACTAAAATCAGGAACACGACAACACTGTCCACTCTCTCCTTATCTATTCAGTATAGTACTCCAAGTCCTAGCTAGAGAAGTGAGACAGTAAAATAGATCAAGGGGATACAGATTGTAGTAATGATATACTTTCTATTCACTATAACTGGGGGAGTTATAACTCATTCTTTTACATGTGGTTATTTGGTTTATGCATACTGTTTGGTGAAAACCTATCTTCTCTCATTACATAGTCTTGGCCTCTTTCTTGTAAAAAAAACTTGACTTTATGCATTAGAGGTCATATAGGAGATCTAGCTCCTACTCTATTTGATAAATCAGTCTACCTTTATGGCCATATCACCCTCCTCTGATGACTGTCGTATTGTGGTTAATTTTGAAGTCAGGAAATGTCAAGCATCCAAACTTTTTAAATGATGACATTTTCTTCTTGCAATTTGAAACTTAACATTCACGTTTTGTTTGCTGTTCTATGTTTATATTTAAAATCTTTTATATTTCATTTAACATTTATCACTATCTAACAGCAAACACATGAACACTAAGAAATATATAATTCTCTATTGTGCAATGTGTTTTCTCATATTTACAACCTAGCAGTGATATTATAAAAGTAACATTATGAAGAGATGAGGTGAAGTGCAGATTTGTGGGAGTTTTATTTGGAACTAGGCTTTATAAGATAGATATATGAAACTAGCCTAAGATATACTAAGAAAAGCTTTCTGAGTTATAAAGAGAAAACAATAAAGGAAACCGATGCTGGATATAATAGAACCAGTGAAAATAGTAGTTAAGAATATTGGTACAAGTAAACTTATATATGACCCCCTGGCAATTGTCATTTGTGTAAACATAGCTACAATCTATTATGTGAATCATTTTTATTTGTATTCTTCATTCTTTTTTATTTTGGTCTAAAATGTGTTTTGATGGCAACTGTTTGATGGCTTTCATCATGACAAATTAATAATATAATTGTAATATTGCCTTGCATATTTTTTACTGTGCTTAACTACATTCTGCTCCCAATTTCCATCCTTTTCCCATCCCTTTGCCTCAGCTCCTTTACTATCCCTTTCTCTCCTTTTCAGTCCATCTCTTAATTTTATTTCCCATAGTTTCCACTTATGACATAAGCATACACAATTTTTCTTTCTGTTTAGGTGATTTTATTTAACATAATCTATAATTTCATAAATTTTCCTGAAAATGGCATGATGTTAACTTCTTTATTTCAAGGTGGCATACATGTCATGTTTTTTTCAACTATGATTCTGTCTATATACAGCTAGATAGTTTCCATATCTTGGCTTTCTCGAATATGCCAGCATAAGACAAATGCCTTTTGTACACAGGCATTATTTTCTTCACAGAATGAAACCATCAGACATATTTTTTTAATTTTTTGGAGGGATAATTGTAATGAAGGACCTCCATAGTTTCCCGTGGATCCACATCCTTTCCAGTACCAGAGCATGCTTTCTATTTGCAGGCAAGAAAGAATTATTCTTGGGAATATGCAGAATTCCAGGAAGATTTTAGTTTAAATTTTGCTTCTAGATGAAGATTCTGAGCCATTTTTCATATACTTATTGGCCATATGTACTTTTTGAAACATAACTGTTCAGACTGGTTTTCTCTTAGCTTTTTATATGTTCTGGACATGAATCAACTCACAGGTGACTATCTAGAAAGATATCTTGTTCCGCTGCTTGCATTTCCATGTTGTTAATTGTGCCCTTTGCTGTCAGAGCTTTTTAGTTTATTGTGATTTTATTACCTAATTATTATTTCATGAGTTGTCAGGGTTCTCTTTAGGCAATTACTATGAAAATGTTTGTACCTTAACTTATTTCCAAAAGTTTCTAATATTTTCCCACTATCAAAGGATCAAAATTTATCACTTTGTTTATATGCAATCTGTGTAGAAAATGTACTTTATTCCTCTTAAAAATAAGAGTTCTTATGGTGATAAATTGATAAATTTGGGGTATGGAGCACAATTAACTTAGATTAATTAGATTATTCTTGCAGTGTGGAAACATATTAATTCATTAGCAGTAAAATATTTTATGCAAGTAAAGGATTTCAAAAATAAAAATAGATATGGTTATTTAAACTGAAGATTATTGGGATTCTCAGGGAATGTAAAAACACAAAGAGCATAGTTTTTAAGACTGAATGATTCCAGTAGAATGGGGAATTATAATTAGATTATAGAGCATGATTAAGTATAGTTAAAAAGGACAGTAGTTTTGTAGTATTTAGACATATAATGATAGAGAATCAGGAATTACAGCACTGGATAGTTGACAAAATGAAAGCCTTATTTAAGAAAAGATTTTTTTCCTTCTACCATTATAGAAATTTACCAAAGATAGGGAAAGCCTGGATGTAATAATTTTCTTTATTCTGAATAATAATGGCATAGAGAGGATTGTGTCATGTTTCTGTCGGACGCATCCTTCCTCATTCCCTTTCCTTCCACATTGACCTCCTTTCCCTTTCCCCAGGTAAAGGCACACCTCTTTCCCACTCCCTGAATTAAATCACCTATCACTTATAATCTTTTATTTGATTCTGTAGAGATTCTTGGCTCCATGGTTGCATTTACTTTCCTGGTTTCTGCATAACTTGAGACATATATTCACATTTGAAGATATATAGCTAGGAACCACAAATGAGACAGAATATGCAAAGTTTGTCATTCTTGGACTGAGTTGCCTTACTCAGTAAGACATTTTACAGTTTCATTCATTTACCTACAAGTGTCATTTTTCTTTATAGATGAATAATATTAACTCTTGTATATATACCACATTTCATTACCCATTCATCAGTTGAAGGACATTTCATTTCTTTCTCTATTCTGGCTATTGAAAGTAGGGTAGCAATTAATGTGATTGAGCAAGTATCTATGGATAGTGTGTATAGATAAATGCTATCTTTGGGTATATGCAAACAAGTAAGATAGCTGGACTTATTTCTGGCTTTTTTTTTAGAATCCTTGATACTGATTTCCAGAGTGGCTACACCTATTTTCAATTTCTCCAACAATAAATGACGGTTTATTTTTCCCCAGAACCCCATCAGTCATCAATTGTGCATTGTTCTACTGGATCTTCACCATTCTGGTTGGGGTGCACTAAAATCTTAAAGTGGTTTAATTTCAATTTCCCTATTTTCCAAGGGCTCTCTCTCTCGCTCTCTGTCTCTCTCTCTCTCTGTCTCTCTCTCTCATCTATATATTGTGTGTGTAGTGCACACACACACACACACACACACATATATATATATAATGTTATTTGTATTTTTATGTATGTATGTTTTCAGGGCTAGCCAATTGGTATTGGCTGACAAGTTTGTCCAGTTAATGTGCACTTCTCTGGAGAAAAGAATCTATTTCTCCTGCTCTTAATGTTCCTTATTTTCCTGTAGTACTTTTTCTAGAGTTGAGGCCTTCTGAGAGCTTTTTCCCCTTACACATTAGCATGTCTATGGTTGTTATCCTTTTTCAGATTACCTTTAGGAAATCTTATTGGTGTTTCAGAGATATAATGGATTTAACCTCTGATGTTCCTAGGAGATACAATTTCATTGTAAATTTACTAGTCCTCTGGCACTTATAGTCTTTTATACAATGATCCCTGAGTAGTGGCATCAGTTGGGACTGTGATCTACATCATACTTGTTGCTGAAAACCTAGCCAAATGCCTAGGGCTAGTGAAGTTATGGATCTTGCAGAAGAATCTATAAATACCAGTTTATTAAACTAGTGTAATACCTAACAGAATTATAGATATTTCTCCTTAGACATGTAGATAAGCATAGTTTTCACTCTTTGTGTAGAAGACTTCTCTTTACAACAGAAAGGGACCATTACAGAAAACCATATTAGATTAAGAAGTACACATTTGGAGATATGTCTTAGCCTTTTAAATCCATCTTTTGAGAATGCTCTGTTCAGATCATAGCTCATTTAATTAATTAGCTCTTTTTGTAACTATCTCTTTATATATATACATGCCAAAGAGTCTTCTCTATTCCTTAGGTATACTCTTTATTGGATTGTTTTTCTTAGCTCCATAAGAATTCTTTAGGCTTATGAGGTCCCAGTTGTCAATTTTTGGCCTTTGTTCCTGGGCAAATAAAGTCTTATTGAGAAAGTTCTTTCTGACACTTTTTTTTAATGAGGTCCCGCATATATTTTCTTCTAGCAGTTTTAGTGTTTCATATTTCACACTGAGGTCTCTGGTTCATTTGGGGTTAAATTTTTTCCAGAGAGATAGATGCATACCTACTCTTATTTTTCTACGTGTAGAAATCCAGTTTCATGGTACCATTTTTAAAGATGTTATCTTTTATCCATTATATGTTTTTGGAATCTATCATGTAATAGATGATTATAAGCATGTGTATTCACGTTTGCATCTTTTACTGCTTTTTGTTCTGTTGGTCTGCACATGATTTTTTTTTGCTTTGTTTTAGCTTCATACTGTTATTATTACTACAGTTCTCTTCAATAAACATTGAAATTTGAAACGGCATCTTTCTAGCATTATTCTTTTTGCTCATCATTCTTTTGGGTAGCATGACTCTTTCATGGTTCTACATGAATTTATTATATTTTCCTTTTCTATGAATAATATGGTGACTTTTATTAGGAGTCTACTTTATTTTATGGAATCTGTAAATTCTTTTCAGTAGAATGGTCATTTTCTTAATATTTATTCTACCAATCCATAAGTATGGGCTGCATTTCCATTTGCTAGCATCTTTCTCGAACTTTTTCTTCATAGAGTTAATGCTTTCATTTTAGATGCCTTTCACTAATAGGGAATCATATTATTTTATATGCTCCTAAAATCACATATAATACAGAAATATGTATCTCTCTCCATATATATTGAAGTTATGTCACTTGGGATGATAATGTTTTCCCAGAGAAATATAAACTATCTAACAAAAGCCCCACTATTAGGAATGAGAAATCTATTTTGGGGTTGTTAGGGCAATTCAAGAGACACCTCAGACTAAGTAGGTTACTGGTGTTCCCTTCATTGTTTTTTAGAAATTAGAGGTAAGTCCCTTTTCTGGAGACACTGCATGTGTTAGATACAGGCCTGGAGTATTTGAATGGGATCTGACCTAAAGCCTCATTCCTGATCATTAGATTGTATAGTACTGGAAGATTGTGTGAAAATTGCAAAGAAAGAAAAGCCACAGCTATGATGTCTAAACTAACAATAATGACCAGCATTTCAACAGTGACTCTAAATTTACAGTATTAATCAGCAGCTGTCTAAGTGAACTTACAGCCCACTCAAAGATGTGAAAATCATTCCTGAAACTGTAATCCTAGCCAACTACTGATTGAATGGGCTTTAGAGGGGATAGTACTACTGCTACATTCCTAAACCAGAATAATGTCAACGGCTTTACAAATACTTATCCTTATAACCACAAATAAATGGAATCTTCAGCCTTCATCCAAGAAACTCCTTTAAAAAGAAGACGGAGACCCTTACAGAAATCACAACTAGCTAAAATGCAAAGAACAATTGATCTTAGAGTGCCAAGTCCTGGCTCATACATCTCTAATACAACCACTGTACATGAGGCTCAGGGAATATCATGAAAGAGGGGGCAAATGTTAATAAACTGGAGGAGCAAAAGTCCACTCCAATAATGAATCTTCTAGATATGTCAAGAAAGCTACAACCATATCAAGTATGACTTGAACTGTGGTAGTAGCAGTTAACATGCCAATGTGGATGTTAAAAAATAAATCTCACAGTGCCTCATCTCTTGATGGAGAGCTATAGGCCATTAATGGATGCTGAAGCAGGAAGAATTTGTGTTCCTCAAGGTCGACTTTTGCCCTCCTAAGTGCTGAGATTAAAGGCATGAGCCACCCTCCTGGCTGCACAACATAACTCTTAATGCTTTAAGTCTTGGGGAGTAGAGATAGGTGATTTTTTTATATCTTTGGGTTTTTATAAGTATAAACATGAAGACTGAGGGAAACCTATAAGTATATATCACAGTGTGGTGATGTGATAATTCTGTACATAATGATGTGAAATAAATCACTACTTTGAAATTATTTTATCATCGTAAGCAATTTTTGACATTCATATGAAAGTTATAGTACTTTCCAAATTAAATAGAAAAGATTTGTAGAATAGATCAGAAATCCAATTAATAGTCTCGCTTTCTATTTCTCTTTTGTGACAATGGTATATTTATAAGTATTGCTTCAGCATTATTTCCTCTCTACCATTTTAAATCCCCTTGAGATTCTTTTTTCATACTTTTTTATTATTATTTTTATTAAAAATTTACACCTCCTCCCATTTCCTTCTCCCACCCCCCTTCCCCTTCCCCCTCCCTCTCCAGTCCTAAGAGCAGTCAGGGTTCTTTGCACTGTGGGAAGACCAAGGTCCTCCCCCCTCCATCCAGGTCTAGGAAGGTGA
>LOEQ01001863.1:110720-127545 GCA_001685075.1 Bramus lutescens
TATTAACCAATGAAAGTAACACATAGACAGATGACCCTCCTACATCACATAACTAGGTCTGATATCATTTAAAATTCTCCCAGAAGGCATATTTTATTTTAAAATCTCTCCTTTCCTTTTTCTATTCTGCTGTTGACAGATGTTTTCTGTGTGTATGTCAGTGTCTTCAGGGAAGGATGAATTGCTCGAATGCCAACTAGCAATGTGATTCCACTGTGGAAGGATTTTATTTCACAGTTAAATAATTTAACTTCTGATAATGAGATGTAGTTTTATTGACCTGGGAGAATTTGGTATACGTCTAGAAATTCTCATTGTATATCATAATTAGGTTTTTTTTCCAGAAATGTAAAGCGTCTCCTGTAGAAACCCATAGACTTCTAATTGGTAATTGATATGTATATGAGAAAATTTGTATTTAGGGTTTGAATGTCAACTTCTAGTATTTTATAATTGCTTTGTGAATTTGATGCAATGCAGCACATGGCAAATATTTTTTAAAAAGTTATATTTGCATATTTAAAATTCAATTCCACATCAGCAAAACATGCAGTGATTACAATGTTAGAGTAAATCATAGTAGCACAAATATGTTTATGATTTATTAATGCAGTGCAACTGAGTATTTTAGGCCATTTTTCTCTAAAGGAAGAACATTATTTCTATTCCTTCAGTTTATTTTTTTTCGTGTGGGATGTTGCCTGTCTATATAGGTGGAGACAACTTTAACAAGATCTCATAAGATGTTCCATGGATTATTAATATTCTAAGATAGTGTTCTACCTTCAAATCACAATAATAAATATCCAGTAGAATATAACTCTTTAATCATTATTCCATGTAAGATAACATACAGTTTAGAACAGAAACATAGTATCAAAAGACATAAATAAAATTTAAATTTTGTAAATTGACATCCAGTACCCTCCCCCACCTTCATTTAACGAGAAATTTTAAAGCAAGTAGTACATTGTTGTTTTCTCAATTAAATTGCATGCACTTAATACTGGAAATAATACTGGAATACTGGAAAAAATACCCATCTCCTGCTTTAAAATAAGACACATAAGTTATGTCACTTGAACATACAAAATATAGTTAGGAGTTATTATTTATTGAATATTATTGAGCATGTGTGCATATGCATGTAATGTATGTGTTCATTCTGCAGCTTAGCTACATTGTCTCATGTAATTTTCAATCTAAACCTAATGAAGTATATCTTATTTTCAGCTGTGGTTAGTTTATAAATTAGGACATACACTCTGAGGATGAAAGACTACCCCAAGGTCAATTTCAAGTATGAACTTTCAAGTGCCATAGAACACCAGCCTGCAAACAATGATAGGACAAATTTGAAATTTGTATTACTTAAGGCTTCATTTTTAAAAAAATATATCAGTTGTTGATTTTCTCTTGAGTAGTATAGGATGTCTCTAGCACATTATTGGCTTCCCTACCCCCTTCTTTCTAGGGGGACTCATGAGATGCACAAGATAGAAAGGTTTTGTGTGGTGTTGGAAAGACTGAAATAGTAGAAGTTGAATATTTGGACTCTATTCACAGAGGGACGATCCTGCAGTGACTTCCCTTCAATTTTCCACCGCTGGTCTGTATAGTGCAAGCCTTAATTCTGACGTCAATCACTTCATACTTCCATTTCCTATTCTCTTTTCCACTATGCACAACACTACTTCATCATTTCAGGGCGCCTCAGCCTATGTTACCTCTATCAGTTTTCATTGACAAAAATGTAAGCAAGTAGAGGAAAACCTCCAGATCTTGCCACAGCTCTACCCATCACTTGAATTCATGTTCCTATTGTCTATATCTATCTTATTGCTGCAAATACTTGATGATGTTTCCAATCTCAGTTCTCTCATCCTCTAGATATCATCTCCTCATAACTACCTGAGTTCATCTTCCACCACTCCCCCCACCAGCCTCTTGCAAGGTCAACTCTTTTTGTCTCCTCTGGTTATTCCGTGTGTGCACTTGGTGCTTATTCTGGTCTAAGTGGATGTCAATAACAAATTATGTCTCAACCCCTTTCATGGAGATATCCTCTTCTTTTTCTTTAAAACTCCTCTTGAGAGAGATGACTAAGGTCTTCTTTACCATTTCGTTTTAATGGCACTGCAGTTGATTTTTATAACTTAAAGATCAGTCAAAATATTTTCACCAAGGGTCATTACTGATTCCTGCATGAGCATAAATAGGAGTATGTAGGAATGTTTGACACTTATGTTGCTATATGTAATAGTGAATTACCAGTCCTTATATTTCTCGACACACTATAATTTTCCTGTCAGTTACTATCTCCATTCTAGAACAAAAACTTTCTTTTTGATTCTAAGACCAACTTATACTGTCCTCAGTTTTTCGTTTGTTTGTTTGTTTTGCTTTCTCTGGACACTCCTTTGTTATTTGCAAGAAACAGATTAAGCATTTGATAATTTCATATATGGAAATAGAATGCTTTATCAAGTGGATTCTTCATTCTCTCCCCTCCAATTTCCTTTCTATTCCTCACTACATTTCCCCCTCTGTTCGTGTGGTCTTATACAAAATCTACCTGGTCCCCTCAGTGCTGCTACCCTGTAGTGTAAGGTCACCTACTGGAGTCTATGTAGTCTCTTAGTGGCCAAATCTCTGAAGAATACAGACTCTCCCTACTCCAATGGCATCTCCTTAGATAGAGGTAGAGCTTCAAGAATCCATCTACCATCCATTTTTGTTTATCTCGTGTACATGTTGTGTCTGCAATTATAATGACTATAAGCTTGTGAGTTTGTGTGTAGAGTGGCTCTGTCATATCCAAAGAACAATGTTTTGATGAAATTATATACTATGTCTTGCTGTTACATTCTTCTTATGTCTTCTTCTGCAATGATCCCTGAACTGGAGGTGAATCTGAGGGCTGTGAATTAGATGTCCCACATAAAGTTCAGCAGTCCAGTTTCTTATTCTCTGCAAGCTGACTCATTGTGAGTCCCCTTACTAATCATGTAATACAAAATGTACCTCCTTTGCTGAGATACACTGATATATGGGTATAAAGAAAGCATTTAGGGGGCAGCTAAATACTATGAGTAATAGTAGTAGGTTCTCCTCAATGGCTTATAGGTTATTAAGCCATGGATTTTTGTGTCAGTTAATAGCATAGAGCATGAATTGCATCTTGCGGTGCACAGTGCCTTTCTTTAAATCCAAATGCCTATACTTAGGTAATATCCAAGGGAAAGAGCTGTTATAGTGATCAGTGTGCAATTGTTTACTTTCCAGCTATTTTACAATCTCATTTTATAATTTTCTGCTATGAGATTGATCAATGCAAACCTCTACTCTGACTGCAGAAGTTAATTTCTAACTGTAATTATTTTTATATTCACTTGAACACATAATACTCATTCAAATTATACCATTTCTAAATGTGAGCATCAATTAGTCTTTGTAAAACCTTTTCTCATGAAAGTTCTCATTCTAGAAACAGAATATTTGTCCCTTTAGTTTTTCAAGTCAAATAATGGAGTCTATCTTCATTGTTCTATGCTCACAGCCAACATCCATCCACCACGTAATTCCACAGTTCCTTTGCTACTGCTTTAACACTAGTTACCACAATTCTTTACCTGAATCACTGAAGAACATTACAAATTTTAAATTTTGTTTTATTTTCTTTGGAATTTTTGTTTGTCTTTGTTTTGCAAAACTGAAGTCTGCCGAAGAAGCTGAAGACCTGGCATATATGACCTGCACATGCTTCAGACATGGTTATAGTAAGAAAAAGTCTACCTGAGTCAGCTTACTACACTCCATATAATATAAATGCCAATATAGGAAAAAACTCAGGGCATTTCTGTCAAAATATATTAACTGATTTAACTTCATGTATTATTTGTACCTTACAAACAATGTTGTCAAAGAGACAGAGTCCAGCAATAAATACCATCCTTCTCATACTTACTGTTATTAAAACTGACAACTCAAAATATTTATTGAAAAATTGTTATATAATGTGAAAACTTTTACTTCATTCTTATATGTGTTCATAGGAACCTATATGCAATAATTAATACGTTTTAGTTATCCATGCACATACATGCACACACACACTCAAATGCCATTTGCCTTATCAATTTGTGCTGTCAGATATTTCAACTTGCTCTGATTTTACTTACGGATGGGCTAAGATAAGTATGTACTATTTAGCTCAGTCTTGTAAAGGTATTTATATTAAAAAATCTATCTCTGTTTATATTTTCTGAAAATGTTAATTTTCCTCTATTCATCTTACTAACTTGTCCATCCATGCTGTGGTGTCTCTTTGTTCTTCTTGGCACTTTGGCACCCAACACATACTAACAAGGCTAGCTGTGTGTCCCTTCATGTTTAGAGCTTGCACATAATTGTAACCATGTAGTACTAACTGAGAATCATAAAGGCAGGATTTAAATATAAATTCCTATCATAAAGAATAAGTAAAAACATGGGAAAGTTAAAAGAAATGATCAAATGAAGTCTGGGCACACAAAAAAAGCTGTTTTAACATCTGCTTTAGAATAGCAAAAAACAAGAATTCAAAATAACGTTTTAAAAAATGTTCTCCATTATAATCTTTTAGTGTACACCATTGATATTCCATAGCTAATGGCATATTATTTGTACTAGTTTTGAGCTTATATTATTCATGGATTATTCTATTTAAAATTATGAATTTATTCAGTTGTGAAGAATTCCTGGTGATGATTGCTGTGCCACATAGCTGCCCAGTTATGCATGACTTTGTGCCATTACTAAGCTATAAACATTTGAATATTTTTAAATTTTTCTTGGAGTTATTACTGATGATAGTTTAGGAATTACATAAACTCATTTTAATATATCTATATCTAAAGTTTAAAACTTCTTATTCAATTTACCTGTGAAACAGTTGATGTATTTTTTATTTTAAAATAATTTTATATAATATATTCTGCTCACTTTTTCCCCTTCTTCCTCTCCTCTCCTGCTTCATTTCATCTTCCCAAACTTTCTACCAAATCAACTCTACTCTTTCCTGAACATAATTCAAACATTAACTGCTGTATAAGACAACCTGCATCTGGGTCTGAAGAGATACATCAGTGGGAAGAATGCTGACTACTTCAGCTTCAGAACTTTGCTCAGATAACCAGTACCAATAACAAAGATGAATATAGTCCCAGGAGCACGTGTAACACTTCACTTTGGAGGAGGGTGGAGACAGGAGGATCCTGGTATTCACTGTCAGCCAAACTAGCTCCAGCTTCAGTGAGACACCCTGTCTCAAGAGGAAAAAGGGTGGAGAATAAACGAGCAGAACACCTGACATTCTCCTCTGGTCACTGCATGTATCCATACAGATGTACTCAGTTTCACAACACATGTCACATATAGTACACACACACACGCACACACAAGATAGTGTACATTTTATAAAGAATGATTATGTTACATACAACATCCTCAATTAAAGGCTTAGCAGCACAGAATGTAAAGGGACACAATCTAGATGTAGAGCTTGCTCTGTGTCTGCTGGAGACACTTACCTGCCTGACCCATGACTTGTGGAATGCTAATAAAATAATCATTATCATAAATTTTACACAAGAGAGCTTTTTAAAGTTAAATTTAAATTATGGGCAGCATTTTTGTTAAAGGTTTTTATTCTTCCCATGCATTAGTGATAAGTTATGCATAGTATGCAACAAACATTTTTAGAGGCACACAAATCAAGTAGTAGCCATAAAAGGAAAACTCTAAACACAGGGAAACCTCAGGTTGTGGTTTGTTTATATTCAGCATTTCACCAGTGGCCAATATAACTTGCATCTCCTTTTCACTTTGCAACAACATTTCTTAGGCTGATTAGTTAATTAAGTTATACACATTTAAAGAGCATGGACATATTCTGGGTCACGATGACTTGCTTGAGGCACATCTTTCCATAATAAATGTCAAGAATGTACTTATCTTTTGTGTTCATATATATGCTCCTAATTTAGATAGACAGGTCTGAGATTCTTTGAGGGTCTCTATTATGCAGATAAATCTTTCACTAATACAAGAAAAGTTTATTTATTTTGGGTCAAAGATAAGTTTTTACACTCTGTGAACATAGAGGAAAAAACATGCTTCATTAATTTCTAAGTCAGATGCAAGATTTAATTTAACTGAGAGGGTAGGCAGAAAGCAATGGCATGTTTCCATACCTGCTACTTATCACTGAGGTATATCCTAGATATTCTCATATATGTATTATAGTTGTATCATATTTGTCATCTAAGTGCACCATCATAATCCTTATTAGAAATTCTTAAGAGAAAAACAGGGTCACAGAACACAGTAAGTACCATGCTATGTGATCTCTATAGATGTCTGTACACTGATTTTATCATCAAATAGTGGTAAAGGAAAAGGGATAAGCAATTACCTCAACATTCCTAAGCTACACTGCTCAGGAGAACTAAAAGAGGCCACTCCTAATGCTGAGCTACATTATTAGTACTGTATATTTGTTAGGAAGACTTTGCATGAATCAGGAGTACTGGGCCTTTTCCATGACTAGAAATCCTGAATTTACAACTTATCAAACTTAATTAACAAAAGAATAGGGACCATTATTCATTCTCCAGGAAAAAGGAAAATGATATGATGTTATTATATTATTGTGAACTATCGACCTAAGTTTTCATAAAACTTATGATAAAACACTTTTTAGCATGCTGAGACGCTGCCATATGATAGAGAAAATACTTTAAAACTGAGAAGGAGGTTCCCCAAGAAGGAAACCTTTCTTCATGCTTGAAGATGTACAGCTAAAAGAGTCAGCAAGGAAAATAAAAGATAGCACAGAATAAATCATTTCCCTCTCACCTAAACCCATGCTATTCTGAAAACCATGATTATTATTAGAAGTTCTTGAGACAGAAGCAATGTTACAGAACACAATATTTTATAGGAAACCAGCTTTAACACATTTTGGTGACTATGTATTGTCATCTTATGTTGTCACTTTTATTTAGTTTAAAATGTGTATGTACATATGTCTGGGTCAGTGTGAGTTCTCTCATTTTGGTACTCACCATAGATATTATGCTTTCTTAAAAAAAACATATTGGGATAGAAAGTGATCACAAGTAATTAATAATAAGAAACATTAACAGAGTTATCATAACCTACAATTTACCACCACCTTCCAAAATACATTGGTATCATTAGTGACTTACACCAGGCTAGTACTTCAAACCTCTCGAGTGGAACTGTCTTTTAATAGCCGGCAAATCAAGCTGTGAAGCTGAGAAATAGTTTAGCTCCTCTGTGTCTGTACTTCACTGCTGTGTGCCTCAATCAGATATCCAGTAGTTTCTATTGCAAAGGTCAGGAACTGGGTATGATCAAAGCAGCCAAGGCAGACTCTTTGGAGTTAATGAAGCTGGGGTAGGATCCTGGCTGTCTGCTCTCATTCTCAACTCTATTATCTAGGGAAGTCAGATAACCTCCTTGAATTTTCTATTTACCATCTGTAAAATGAGGTCAATTGATATTGCTAACTCATGAGTGGTTTTGATGCTCAACTGAGATTTAATGTAGAAAGCCACTTCATAAACTGAAAGCGCATAAAAATTCTCAGCTGTTTTAAAGATATATATGAGGTTACAGGCAAGGGCTGCCTTGCTGTAGGTGGGACATTGAGGGCAAGGTCATTTTGGTGCATGTGGAATGTACCCCTGCCTCCCTCCCTGTGAGAGTTTTATTACATAATAAAGAGCATGTAAGTGTACAGGTCTAGCTTTTGGTACATTTGTTCACTCTCAAGGATTTCAAACCTCCGTCACTTTTACATTAGCATAGAAACGAAAATTAATATTAGAAAATGCCAATAAATTCAAGCAGACACTTTTAAATTCAAAATAATCCTTTTGGTCTGTACCAGGTTCTCTATGCATGTATTATGGCTTCCAGTTGTGTGTTTTATGGGAATCCTGACTGTTTGAACAAGTAAGTCTTTGATTCTTGTGCCTCCTCTTTGACTCTTCATTCTGTTTCCTTGTTTTGTTCAATTATTATGTGTTAGTTTTGTTCAATTTTATTTGATATTATATTATATTATTATCCCTTAGAAGCTTATTTGTTTATAGTGACAGACAGAAAAGGAGTATATCCAGATGAGGAGGGTTGGGAAGGACACAACCACATTATAGTGTACATGGAGGCTGCTTGTTCATTTCTCAGCTGCCCAGACCCAAATAATCACACAGAAACTATATTAATTACAACACTTCTTGGCCTGTTAGCTCAGGTTCTTATTAACTAGCTCTTGCATCTTTAATGACCCATTTCTGTTAAGCTGTGTATCAGCATAAGGCTCTGACTTACTGGTAAGCATCCAGCATCTGTCTCCTTTGGGAGCTACATGGCATATCCCTGACTCGGCCTACACACTCTCTCTATCCCTTCTAGTTTGGCTATATCCTGCCTTGTCATAGGCCAAAGCAGCTTTATTTATTAATCAATAAAAGCAAGACAAAGTTTCATATCTAATTTATTTTTTTATTAAAACTAAGGTAACCTTATTTGTCTTTAACTCCATCAAAAATTTCAGAAAGATATATTATCTAAGTAAACAGGAAGTGCAATCAAACAACTTCCAAAACTCTACAATTGACAGAGACATTGCACTACCTGGACACTAACCCTAAGTTCTTCTGTAATATTAAGGCATCCATCTTCAGCCTTCAGGCCCATTATATCCAGCAGAATTTTCCATAAAGCAAGAAATTTAAAGATCTTTTCTGCCTATATTGGCAATTGTCAGCCACTTTCTTCTGTCCTGCAGAATGTCTGGTAGTTTCTTCTGTGAAACAGGTATCCTGAAGGACAATTCCAATTTTTTGGAAAATTTAGCAGTCACCTTTTTTGTATGTACTGCATGTCCAGTTCATGTAGCATACCATAAACCAGTTCAGGCAAGAGGAGTTAGGTTCTTGCCCAAGTGCCTTGTCACATTGAAGACAGTTTCCAAAAGTTTCTTCAATAGCCATCAACCTCTCTGAAGTAATTACTGATGCCAGAAGCAAACATGTCTCACTGTTGAGGAAAGTCTAGCTTCTTAAAATATTTTAAATGCAACATTCTGTATGTCTTTAAAAGAATTGATGAATACCTATCCATCTGAAATATATCTCTGTATATCTAGAAAACCTAACTAACATTATTACAAGTTTGATTATTATAAATAATTATCTATTAATCTGTAATTTTAATTATACATTACAATATTAAATTAAGAACATAAACACAATCACTTAAACAAGAGCAGAAGTATATACACAGTGTAACAAAATTGACCTTAAATTTATATCAATAGACCAAGATCCATACCAACACAAAGCATTCGTTTCTATATTATGTCCTCCTTTAAATAAAAATAAACATTTACAAACAAATATTTTGGGAGTTGAGCATAGTTTTCTCTAAACTACTTCCTGTTGTTTGTTGGGTAAACTATTTTTAGGGTTCACCCAGACCTTTCAGGGGGTCTTGTTCCATCAAACTATATTAACCTGGAAGGAATCCACAGGTTTTCATCTCCTGTAGAAGCAAAAACAGAGCTTTTTTTTCAAAGCAACTTATTTTTAGACCCAAATTTTGAACTCAAGATACCTTTATGTTGGTTTAACTTAGCAGCCCTCAGAATCAAATGTCTCTCTGCAGTCAAAAAGTTCAAAGAAAACATAATAACATACATAATCTAGACTCTCTTGGTATTTTCCATCTTTATGTGGCTTTTTTAAAATTAATTTTACCACTTTAATCTATTTCTGTCTGTACTCTTATTTAAAAATATTTATTTCTTTTTTTACTCTTTTTCTTCTCTCTCCCAAGTCTATGTACATTTTTTAAAACAGACTGTGACCAGTTCAGAGTTGTTTNTTTTGTCTGAGTCTGCATTTATTGTGATTAAGTACTTATTTTGTGATCAGGAGCACCTTCTTCTTTTCTTTTCTTTTTTTTTTGAAATTGTTAATCACACATATCTAGGATGAACTCCATAACTCTGCCTATGTTTTCCCCATCCAATATGGGGGATGCATGTTCACTTCCTTGAACCACTCTAGATTCAGAAACACAGTGGGTCTATGTCATCATTAAGCAACTATTAGCAAGCTGTTCCCAAAACTTATTTAAGACCTCTGAAAAGTGTCAGAGTTCATTCATTCTGCCAGCATGAGCCAGGAAGCCATCTCTCAAAGAAGTCACAAGCACACGTTTTACTGATAATGCTGAGTAAGGAAGCCTCTTAAATGAACCATGCCTCTGCTTACTGCCAGCAAACAGAGACCACCTGAGAAAGTGCTGCTACCATGAAGCCGTGCTTAACTTTGTTCTTTTGTGCCTAGAATTCCTTCCTAAGAACTCTCAGGTTTTATGTGTATGTAATTGCCTCACTTTGACTCCATCTGTAAATGGAGACTTCTTGTTCATTTCCTGGTCACCCAGACACAAATAACCAAACAGAAACTATATTAATTACAACACTGCTTGGCCTCTTAGTTCAGGCTTCTTATTGGATAGCTCTTTACATCTTAATTTAACCCATATCGATTAGTCTGTGTATTACCACGTGGCTGTGGCTTACCAACTAAAATTTTGGCATCTTCATCTGTCTCTAGTGGGGCTACATGGCATATCCGGACTCTGCCTCCTCTCTCCCAGGATTCAGCTTAGTTTTCCTCACCTAGCTTTGTCTTTATTTATCATTGGTAATCACAGCATACAGAGGGAAATCCCACACTAAAGAACCTCCATTTTATTTAAATGAATTTTCTAGTCTCACTCATGGTGAAACATCACTAAGCAAGATGATGATGCAAATGTGTTGCTAAATTCTTCATCCAAGAATGAATAATTTCCTATACACAACCTCACAGTGCTACTGACAAACAGTTCTAGTTATCACAATTTAAAGATCACATCGAATAATAGGCTTGCTTTTCTTAAAGCTATGACGCCTTCTAAAGATTGTCTGTGTCCTATACTAATTGATTTAGTGTCCAGTTATCTGATTGATTCAGTTGTGTATATCAGTGACTGAAAGAGAATTTCATCATCAAAACTCTCCATAGTAAAACTCCTCAATCAAATGGCATCAAGACTCAACTTAAAGGTATGTTATAGATAGCTAGTACTATATTACATGAGCTGTTGCACTTAAGCCTTCTCTACATGAAATTCATTAATATAAATTTAACAGCTTAAAAACAGTCATATTAAGTATTTTATGTTTAGAGTCTACTTCACTTCCTAAGTACAATGGTTAATTTTATGTTTGCTTACCTAGGTCAAATATACTTGATCAAACATTACTTTTATATATCTCTTAAAGTACTTTTTAAATGAGATTTGAAAGAAACACACATTCCATAATGTGGTAGGTTTCATTAAGCACAGAAGAAAAGGCTAGGCTCCTATAAACAAAGAGCTTCTTCTAGTAGACTCCATTAAGATGGGAAGTACAGTATCACCTCTTCCAACAGCCTCCAGCTGTCAGCCTATTCTGCAAAACATAAATATTCCCATGTTCCAAATCATAAAAGTAAATTTTCAAGACATACTGGCCTAAATATCTTGGCAAACCAGCATTTCCTTCTGTGGACCAAGCTCTACCATGCGTCTTTGGACTTACTCTTGATTGATCAGATATACATTCTGGAAAGAAATCCTACAAAGATGTCCTCTTTATCCTGGTTAAGCACATGCTACAACAGGCAGGTTCTCATGAGATGAACCCTTTAATCTGCAAAGAACCTCACAGCCAAACAACCTGTCTGTATACTAGCAAGCTTTCCTCGTACTGCTCTGACAATCATGCTGCTGTTACATAAAGAGAGTAAGAGGGAACATTACTGATTTATGTTATCTGATAATCTCAAAACCCTCATTTGAAGAAAAAGTTGCATTTCAAAACATAAACAAACAGCACACAAAAAAAAACAAAAAAAGAAAACACAAGTTTTTGAAGTAGTGTGTTAGTATTTCAGCAAGACTTCAGTTGATGACGCTAAGCTTCTAATATGTAAGCTATTTCTTATATACTTATTTTTCAACCAGACTTTAAATCTCATTCATATTTGCAAATCACAGGGTTTGGCACACTTCCTGGAACATGGTAGATTTTAACAATATTTATCTAGTGAATGAGTTGATATCCCCTAGTCCAGTCTTCCAGAAAAAAATACAAAGCTGATATATTTAGACTTTTGAGATTTGAGAAACTGACCAGTAGAGCAGACAGACATGATGGTTAGTAGCTTCTCACATAGTCAGAACTAATAACTTCTTATGCACCCAAAGATCCACAGCAGAAACTGCTTCTGACTGGTACTCTCTGGATTTCACAATCAATTGGAAAACTTGCCCCCTGTGGAGTTTGATCCAGGAATGTCCTTCATAGAGAGTACTATAATAGCCTCCCTCTTTCTGTGAATTTCATAATGGCTTGGAGACCATACCCAGCTTTAATTTCACCTCTTTAGCTCTTTATTGCCAATTGTTAATCCTTCTGCTAGATTCCCTCTACCTCTTATAAGAAGATTCAGTAAAATCTTTAAATATTAAATAGGAATCAGAATCCTATATGCACATTTTATCCTGATATTAGATTCTAACAATTGCAACACAAAAAAACAAGGAATAACTGAATTTAAGTAAAAATTCATTCACATTTTAAAATACAATTTAACTCAGTGTTTCCTTCACTTCTGTCATGATACTTATTTTACAGGTATTTTAGCAATATACTGAGTTATAAGTAGAATGTCCCAGTTAATTGCCAAGCTCTGAAAATTTTAAAACTAGCTAATGTGTGAAAAACAAAAGGAAATACTGAAGAAAGAAATCCATATTAAATACTAAGGACTTTCAAACAAAAATAAGCAGGATAACTTCCATTTATCAACTGAGTTTTAGAGAACATGGAAGGAAGCAGAAATCTCAAAAAAAATTGCTAGACTTCCAATTGACATGATTTTCTTCTTTTCCTTGAACAGTAATCCTTTTGAACCTCTTTTGCACCAATGTTGACTTAAAAGCAAAAACAAAATTTCTACATTGAATATTTTTTCCATGTGTTTTCCTCCTTTGAACTCTCATTTAAAACTGTCTGAATTGGCAAGCATTCTGATTCCTGATTGTTTTTTTTTTACTTTGCGTATAAGATTTAAAACTATACTTAGTAATTTCTTTAACTTATAGTGATCAAATATAATTGGGTAGCTACTTTGCTAAATGATGAAATTGTAGGAATGGACATCATTAGGTTCAACAACTGGTCACTTAAACTCAAGATCGTCTCTAAGCTACAAGCTAAAACATCCTTTTCAGTTTTAATAATTAGTGGTTATATTTCTTCAAATATTTTAATTTTCTGAATTTTGAAATTATATATATTCTCTAAGTCTATATATAATGCAATTCAACTATCTAATTTACAAAAAATCTAAATTTAAACTCTTATTATATAAGGTCACTGTTTCATTATTTTCCTCTGATCCCTTTAAATAATATTTTGTCTTACAATTACAACTACACAATTAAGAGACAGATACAAATTTAAAAGGGGGAATTTGTATGAAATCCAATGCCAACATCAACCTAAATGGAGAGAAACTCGAAGCAATTCCACTAAAATCAGGAATAAGACAAGATATCCACTCTCTTCATAATTACTGAATATAGTTTTTAACATCATAGCTAGAACAATGAAAAAGGTGAAGAATATCAAGAAAGTATAAATAGGAAAGGAAGAATTCAAAATACCTTTATTTACACATGAAATGATTTTATAAATAAATAACCTTAAAATATTCCCCAAAATTTCTACAACTGTTAAAAACTTTCAGCAAAGTGACAGGGTACATAATTAACATAAAACTGGCAGCCTTTATATATAGAAATTACAAATGAACTGAAAAAAAATAAGGGAGAAAAATCCTATTACAATAGCCTCAAAACAAATAAGCAATCAAACATAACAAAACACCTTAGGACAATGCTCCCCAGTCAACTGATAGACTTACATACTAACAACTTAAGACATTTTAAAAAGTAATTGAAGAAGATATCAGAAAATGAAAAGATCTGTCATGATCATGGATTATCAGTGTTAATATAATGAAATAACCAATCCTTAAACCAATCTAATGATTCAAATTCCAACCCAACAGAAATTGAAAGAACCATATTTATCTTCATATAGAATCAATCCTAAATAATTAAAGAACTGCTGAAGGTATCAGATGCCCCAATCTCAAACTGTACTACAGAACTATAGTTGTATAACAGCATGATATTGACATATAAATCAGACTTGTGAATGAATAGACCTGAACTGAACACTGAGATATATGATAACAAATATATGGACAACTGATTTTTTTACAGAGACCAAAATAACACTGGGAACAACTGTTTTAAATGAATTGTACTGCTCAAACATGATGGCTGCATGTAGAATATGCAGGGAGATCCATATTTAACACCTTGTACAAATTACAACTCCAAATGGATCAAGGATCTAAATATAAATCCAGGAAAAATTAATCTGATATAATAGAAAGGGAGAATTTTTCTGAATTCATGCACACTGTAAAAGATTTTCAGAACAGGACACAGAGAGCAAAGTCACCAAGAAAACAAATAACCTTATTAAAATGAGGCAGAGATATAAACAGTGATATCAAAAGATGAAACACAAATGGCTGATTATGGAAATGTTCAACATCCTTGGTCATGAGGGAAATGCAATTCAAAATTGCTTTGACATTTCATCACACCTGTCAGACTAGCCAAGATCAATAACAAATGGCAGCTCATGCTAAAAAGAATGTGGGAAAAGGGGAACACTTATTCATTTTGCAAACTTCTATGGACACTGTGGGAATCGATGTGGCGGTTTCTCATGAAGCAGAAAATAGATCTATCATGAAACCAGCAATACCAGGCTTGTGGTTATTCCCAAAGGACTCTATATTCTACTGCAGAGACACTTGTTCATCAAGGTACATTACTACTCTATTCATATTATCTAGAAATTGAAGAAGCCCTAAATGTCTGTCAGCAGATGAATGGATCAAAAAAATGTGGTACACTTAAACAACTGATTATTACTTAGCTATTAGAAAAAAATAAGATCATGAAATTTATAGATAAATAAATGAAACTAGGAAAAAAGTCATCCTGAGTGAATATACACAAAACTAAAAGAAAATATGGTATGTATTCTCTTCTATGTGGATGTTAGACTTAAAGTCTTCAATAGACATACTACAATCCATGTAACATAGAGGACAGTTATGTAGTAAAGGATTGTGGACAGGAAAGGTTATCTCTAAAAAGGAAAAATAGAATATATAATTATAGAAAGAATGAGAGGAGGCAGGAAAGGAAGGATTAAATGGAAGGGGTTAAGAAAGAAGGAAGTAAGGGAAGCGGTATAGTGAAGGACAGTTTGAGGGTTCACTCATAAACCTATTAAAGCAAAAGCTTCTCCTCCTCCTCCTCCTCCTCCTCATCCTCATCCTTCTTTTTAGATTTTTCAAGAAAGGGTTTTTCTGTGTAACAGCCTTGGCTCTCCTGGAACTAGCTCTGTAGGCCAGGCTGGCCTCGAACTCACAGATATCTACCTGCCTCTGGCTCCAGAGTGCTGGGATTAAAGGTGTGTGCCACTGCTGCCTAGCTAGTTGAAGCTTCTTAAAATACATACACATATAACATAAATCAAAATTCGAATCACCAAAAAGCAGTGGAAATAAATTTCCAAAAAGACTTATCTCACCACAAAGTGAAACCTTTAGCACCAGAAATGGGTTGCATCTAATTGAGTCATTGGTCAAAGGAGCCCCATGGGAACCTTCATATATCTCAAAGCTATTGAGATGTAACCAGGGTTATTGGTTGATTTCCATAATCTGATGGTAAGACCAATTTTGAAAAATAACATGCATAAATGTCACCGAACACAAACACAGAGAAGTCATGCTTTTGTGTAACTAGAGCCTTTGCCCCTACTGACTATTGTTCATGCTTCTGAAAGAGAAAGGTAAACATAATCCAGATACAAACCCTTCAGTGATGACCTATTTTCATAATACAGTGGTACAATGGTGGCAAAAAGTTGTAGGAATAACCAACCATTCTCTCTCTAGCTGGATTTCAGAGCCACCCCGTGGAATAGAATCCATGCCTGTCAATTCTCTGTGTAGCCAAGATCCTAATACTAGACAGGCTGTGTACCTAGGGGCAAATCACATACTACTGCTTGGCTAAAGGAATATAGCAGTAAATTAACTCTTAATGGCATTCTTATATACTTACACACAGTGTCATTCTCAGCCTTCATCACAGAACCTTCCTCCTGCAGTAGATGAGAAGAAATACAGGGGCCCAAAACTGGACAAGGTGCAGAGCATGAAAGACCTTGGAAAATCAATGCAAAATGAGATCTCTTCATCAATTCCATCCTCTCAGGGTTCAGAGAACTATGCTGAAAAGGAGACAGTAAGATCCTGGGAGCCAGTGGTGATTGAAGACACAAAGAAACAGTACCATCCAGACCTAACAGAAGTGATTCAAGTATAAACTCAGAGAACATGGTACCATGAAGAGGTCAAAGTCAGATGGGGTGTCAGTGCTGAGTGAGGTAGTTGACTCAAGACTTCAAGCTTAATCCAGAATTTATTTCCAATTGACACACACATAGAGAGAGAGAGAGAGAGAGAGAGAGAGAGAGAGAGAGAGAGAG
>LOEQ01001863.1:135379-148417 GCA_001685075.1 Bramus lutescens
TGGTATCTCAGCGGCTATTGGCTGAAGGAGCGGAAGGAGCTCCCACAACAAGGAAAGACATTAAAATGTCAATTTTAACACTGTACTTAAGATAAAATTAAATATTGTTTTTCTGACTTTATAGAAGTTTTTTTATGGTTATACATAAGAGAATTGCAGATATTACTGGTTCACTAGAAAGGAATTAGTGATACAGAGTGTTCATATTGTTGGTATTGATAAGAATTTCCTTAGCAGTTTCACAGGAAAAGGTAGTGAGATAATTGAGAACAAGAAATTCTCTTCTGTGTGTCATTTTTGTTCTCTCTACATTGGCATCATTAATTATGCAGTAGTGCATATTTTTCCAAATTGTCTAACATGGCCTCTCAAATTATTATCAGAAGTCATTTCTCTCCCAACCAGACATCTAAATCACATGAAAGGGTCTTAGTTTTCAGTCTGATGAATACTCTGATCACAGAAACTTGTACTGCTTCCCACTTGAGCTGTGTAAACAGAGTATGAACCCCTGACAACCACCAAAACATCATTTGTTGTTCTCAGAGAAGAAAAGGGCATAGGCTAGATCAAAAAAAGACATTTTGTACCACAAAGATGATTTCAATTAGATCTATTAAAAATTCTTATAAATTAGAATCATACAATTCATCCATGTTGAATAAAAATAAAATCTACAACCAGGTCAGTTGCCAGCTGTTAAAAGAAAATACACAAAAAGATACTATGATTGTGAGACCAGCTAAAGGTTTCTTTCAAATAGCCATCATTTCTTAATATGAAAGCAAAAAGATAAGGATATTAATCTCCTAACTCCAAATAATACCTCATGAATAGTCTATTTTAAAACTAGTTGTTGGATATTGTTTGTATTTTAGGTAAAAATGGAGTGGGTGTTTGACCACTTATTTTGCTTATTATCATATGCTAGAAATAAAATAAAATTAGAAGTTTATCCAGAAAAAGAGATTAATTTAAAATAGTAGATATACTAGTCCCAACAATACAGCTCAATATTGTAGTATTTATTTTGCATTTAATTCAGCCATTTGCATTACAAAGACAGAGTCAGGAAGAATTCGGAATGTGAAGTAAAACTGACAAGTATTTGTAAAAATTTTCTCTTAATAAAGTAAAAACACATCTCAGATAGAATAAGGCTTATACTTATTTACCCAAAACAATACTGCCTGAATTCTTCTATCAGATCTTTCATATATAAAATCCCAGTGATCATCAAATCATAAAAAACATGAATTTGAAATATTTTAAAGCAGAAATATCAGGTCATAACAAGACTCTTTATTGCCATCTGACATGCATTTCTTTTCAGCATCTTGTTCTCAATGAAATCCCCCCCAAAGCTCCTTAGAGGAATACTTGCTGGCAGCCAGGCCTATGACGTGAGAGGACTGTAACTCAATTTTCTGATTTAATAGTGCGGGACTATTCAAGCATGAAATTGCCTCCTTCATGTAGAGCAATCCCCTTTGCCTGTCAGTTGAAGGCTCAAAGGCTTGATGTCTACTGTGATTACCACTGTTGACCCAACCAATCGTTTGGTGGTATCAGAGTTAAACTTTTGTGTATGATCCACTGGAGAACCATCTCTCGAAACAGTCAAAAGTGAAAAGGATATGTGGGTCTTCTCAAAGTCTCAGGCCTAAATGCTTCCATTCTGGGTTACCAACAAATTAAAGCAAAATGCAAAATATCATGTCTCTAATTACCTTGATTATTTTTCATAAGTATAAACAAGTTTCTTTCAGTAAAACATTTACTGAGTTTAAGAATTACAGAGGAAACAACCCACCTCTGTTGACTCTATAACCATCTGCTATTCAAGAAGCAATGTGAAGATTTTTTTTCTCATTAATTTAATCAAAAACTGTGGTGTTGGGTTTTTTGCAATGCAAATTCAAGGTCTGAATACGAGAGTAGTGCAGACATGTATGGCTGGGATGTAGTGCAAGTTACAATTCAGACCACTTGGGTAGTTGTGTAATTGTATTTCTCTTCTTTTTTAAATTAAAAGTAAAAATAAAAAGTTGAAATTAATATTACAGTATATATTCCTATATATTATATATTGCTATATATTATATATGGATATTTACACTCTATATTTCTATATGTATAATTTTGCTGAATATATTGAACAGGTGATTTCAAAACTTAAGATATTATTTCTACAGATTTTATTTTTCATTTTTCAAAATTAAAATATAATGGCATCATTTTATCATTTTCCCCTTTTCTTTTTGTTCCAATCTTTCCTATATACCTCACTTGTTCAGCCTCAAATTTATGGATTCTTTATAATTTTGTGATATATGTATATGTGTGCATATATAGATATTTATATATACATTTTATAGACATATAGATATATGCATATACATGTACATACACACAATATATAGGTATTTGTTAATACAAATTGCCCTGTTAATATAATGTTACTTGTATATATGTGTGTGTATATACACATGCACACACACACAAACACACACATGATTTAAAGGCTGGCCACATGGTATTGGATAACCATTTGTGGGGACTCTTCTGGAAAGACAATTTCTCCTGCTCATAGCAATTATCTCTGGTTGAGATAGCATTATATTTTCCCCTTCTATGTTAGCATGTCTATTGGTGTGATTGTGTGTGTGTGTGTGTGTGTGTGTGTATGAGCAATAGAGACAAAGAGAGAAAGGCAGAAAGAGAGAGATTTTGGCATAGTTTTCTGTTCTACCTGGTCCCTCAACCATTCAGTCCCAAAGAAACACACAGAGGTCTACGTTAATCATAAACTGGTGGGCCTATTAGCTCAGGATTTTTATTAACTCTTACATCCTACATTAACCCATAATTCTTGTCTTGTCAGCCACATGGCTTGGTATCTTTTATCAGCAAGGCATTCTCATCTTGATTCCTCTGCATCTGGGTGACAACTGGAGACTGAACCTTTCCTTTTCCCAGAATTCTCCTGTTCTAGTCACCCCACCTATACTTCCTGCCTGGCCTACTGGCCAATCAACATTTTATTAAACCAGAACAACTGACAAACCTTCACAGAGTACAAGACCATTGTCCACAGCACTTCCCCCTATTTTTTTTTTTTAAACAAGAACGCTAAATCAGATTTCTTGGTGCGTCAGCCCACATTAGTCTGGAAGGATTCCACAGGTTCTTATCCTCTGTGAAAACAAAAAAGAATCTCTTTTCCAAAGCAACATATCCCTAGACTCAAATTCTGAAGTCAAGGTACCTTTACGTTGGTTTAATTTAGCAATACATAAATTAAATGTTTCTCCGTACTTAGTTCTTTCATAGTCCATTTGTCCATCTGATTCCTTTCATAGTCTCACTTGTTGTCTGAGATGCTACTGGATTCTCTATCTGCTGTTTCTCACTATTGTTAGGTGAAACACATGATCTCAGTCTTCTGCATCCAAGTCTCTGTCATTCAGTGATTACCGCACTTAGATTAGCTTTTCCTGATGAAATATGGGGAGCCCATCTCATTTGACTTTAGGTATTTTTTCTCTCCTGAATACCATATCCAATCTAAGGTCACTTGAGTGATAGAACTTCTTACAATTTCTTTGGTGGCCCCTCTCATTCAGATTCCTTGTTTTTGTTTTGTTACCCTGACTGTTCATGCTGATTTAATATGACTTAAAATTTCCTCATCTGAAAAATGGGAATTCTAACAGCAGCCTTATTTCTGGATCACTGTGAAGATTAAGTGCCCTGTAGGTTGAATGTGTGAATATGTAGAAAGCACAGTCAACGATGCCTGGCACTGGATAATCAAACAAGAGATGTCATTTTTTGTCAACATTTCAGAGTCCCCCTTTGCAGCAGATTCTATGCAGTATATATCATATTACCTAAAGAAAATAAAGTTTTAAGATAACTATTTTATCCCAGTCTTACTGAATTAGGTAAATCACATAAGAAGACCTTTAACTAATTGTGGACCCAGGTGGTTCTGACACAACCAAAGTTTCATTCTAGCTACAATAAGAAGTCATTTTTCTTCTTACTCATGTGTAGTTTGATTAGTTAGAAATTACTAATGAACTAATCATATCCCTTTGTGTTTTATTGACCATTCTTTTACTAAATATTATTATTTTCCTAGAACATGCAAATAGGAGTCAATAAACATTTTCTTTTCCCATGTCATTCACATGCTGTTTTAATTTGAGAACATTTCTACCAGGTTCAGACATATAGCAGGTAGAGAACGGAGAAGTGAACTGTTTGCGTAAGACTTAACTAAAATAAAGGGTGCCTGAAAAACTACATGGGAACCTATTGTCATTTGTTTTTGTTGCTGTTATTTTGTTTTTTTTTTTGTTTGTCACTTTGACTCAAACTAGTATTTTGGGGGAAAAATAAATTCAGTTCAGAAATGCCTCTACCGGATTGCCTATAGAAAAATTTCTTGGTTACTGGATGACCCCAGGCCACTGGAGCATGTTTTTCCTCTTAGCTGGTAGTCCTGAGTTATATAAGGAAGTAGGATGAGAAAGCCTTAAGAGTAAGCCTTAAGAGCTCCTCTGAGGCTTTGGCCTCAGTTCCTGTACCTAAGTTCCTCGAGTGGCTTCTCTCAATGGAATTTGATCCAGGATATGTAATCCTAATAAACCTCTTTAACTTCCTTTAGTTTATGGTGTTTTAGCACTACATTAAAAAGCAAATGAAGACAATATCTCCCAATGTCCTTCCTCAAATCCTTAATTGAATAATAGAACACACCTGACATGAAGAACGGAGTACTTAGTACTAAAGTTTAAGTGGCAATAGCTGGATTAGGAAGAAAATGGGGTAAAGAATAGGTTAGCAAAACCAAAATGTACATGAATAAGTCATATGGAAATTCATTAGTATATAGAGAATATATATAGTCTTTAATTAAGCTTATCAACACACAAAATTCACACACACATAGATGCAATATATATATATTCATGCATGCTATTTGAACTGTGGGTGCATGGGTAAACAATACTATTCCCAGATAACATGGATTATTAAATTAAAATGTCAATGTCTAACACAAGATATATCCCTACTTGTTATTGGTCAAGGAGCTCCAGATAAATCCAAGTTAACAATTGCTCATGGTTGAATGCTATAACTAGAAGGTAAGACCTTCTAAAACAACACACACTGGTTGCATGGTTGCAGAGACAGAGAAATCAAGCTTTAACTGCCCTGGAAACTCTCTCTCTCTCTCTCTCTCTCCCTCTCCCTCTCCCTCTGATGGTTAACTTTTACAGACCAAGAAGGTTCTAGTAAGGCTTCTGGGAAAGAAAGGTCATCATCTATGGTTTTACCTAAAATGAGACCTAGTATGTTACAAGAACAATATGGCAAGTAACTTCTGCCAACTGTGCAGTGATGGCACGAAATTTATTCAATGGGTGATAGTTTGAATGTAATTGGTCCCCATAAGCTCATAGGGAGTGCCATTATTAAGAGGTATGGCTTTGTTGGAGTAGGTATGGCCTTGTTGTGTAATTGTGTCTTTGTAGGGGTGTGCATTGAGGTCTCACATATGCTCAAGCCATGTCCAGTGTCTCTGTTCACTTTCTATTGTCTTCAGATCAAGATGTAGGACTCTAAGCTCCTTCTCCAGCACCATGTCTGCTTGAACACCACCTCTCTCGACCATGATGATACTTGACTAAACCTGTAAGGCACCCAACTGAATGTTTCCTTTATAAGAGATGCAGTGGTCATGGTTTCTCTTCTGTTACCGTAAAGTAACAGAAATACTAGGATACCATGATGTTAACTGCTTGCTGATTGGATTTGCAGCCCATTCTACAGGATATTGTCTGGTACTTCCAACCTAGTCATAAACCCGTGATTGGGACCTAGTGTAGAACTTACTAGTATGGTTTGCTGTACCGTCATGCTGGAAAACTATATTCTTAATATTTAGCTGGCACGCATAGATTTGTGCTTTTCTCAACTTCTGTCAGAGAAACTCGATTTTGCAGATGGTAGTAGTTAATCTCAAGACTATGATTGGTCAAAGTACTGAGACTAAGGGACTGTTTGTGCTCAGATGTGAAAGAATCATCTACGACAAACCCTCCCCATGAGGCTTAGGGAGCAACTGAAGAAGGAGGAAGGGGTAGACTGTAAGACATGGGTATTCGATATAACCACTTACAGAAGCTGTGGTTGCACACAGAAGATCTGCATCATATGTACCTAGTCAGAACTCCAACTGAGGCTCCACCCCTAAAGGAAGAACTTTGGGTTATCTGTGTCTACGAGGAAAGTCATTATCCTTTGAAAATGAGGCAACTGGAAAGTTGTCTACATCCCAGTGTACGGCCTCACGCATATGGGCAACACTATTGTGAATCAGGGGCCATTAATAGCAATAAAACAAGACAGTATGAAGTGGGGGGAGACTGGGTGAGGATGCTAGAGACACTAGAGGGAGCAGTAGTGGTAGATGGATATTATCAAAATACATTTTCTAAGTTTATGGAATTTTCAAAGAAGAAATACAGCATTTAAAAAAGATAAAAATGATTAACAAAAACCTTGATACTATAGTGTCAAGTATTTTTAAGTAATATATCTTGCTTAACCTTTTTGTGTGGTTATTTATAACTAAAATTTTCAAATATTAAGGTTAAAAAATAATTTGGAGGAGGCTCACGCAGAGTTAAAATTCAGCCCTAATAATATAATGTAGACAAAAAGAAATCTCTTCTTCCTAGAGTGAGCATTCATTTCCTGAGTTGGCTGGTGGCTTATCTGTGAATCACACAGTGAATCTGAATGTCCTCATGTCCATTCCTCCGAAATTCCTGCAGTCCCTTCAGAGCACATTTGCATGAGACTTAGGTAAATCTTTTTGTAGTAATAGGCAAATATTAGTGTAGATTATGACTCATCAAAGATCCTCTGGGAGTCAAGCACTATTCCATGGGATTCATATAATACATCCTAGCAACATATAAGAACTTGGAATACTAATATCACAATTTAACCAGCCACTGGCTTATGGTCAGAAAGATTGAGCAAGGTGCCATGAGCTACACTATTTGTACTGGATGTACCTAGGATTTTAACGTTTCTAGTCTAGGAGCTGGGACTCCAGAGCCTCATTTTTAATGCTTTATCTTGTCTGGGCTGCAGCTTCCCTCAATTATTTAGCCAGTCATACTTGACAATGAATACATCCCCTTGTAGATGACTTACTCTAGGAAATAGCAATATTCTTACCAAATATATTGGGTTCTTCCTCCTAGATTTTGTCCTCAGCATGCAGTTTTAATCACTGACATGTCTTTTTACTTGAAATAGTTATTCTTAGCATTTCAAATTTCTATGCTGTGGAGAATACTATTATATTAAAAAAAAACTCATCACGGGGTAAACAAAAGATTTTCTTTTACCAGGCCTCTTCTTTTCAACATGATTAAATAATCCATACCAATAAATGAAGTCAACCATTTATAATAGAACCCCATGAGAAACCACAATTCTCTCATATTTTAACAGGTAACACAAAACTGCTCAGATAAAATACTTTCATTTTACATTTCATATTATCTGTATTTTACTAACTTTCTGTGATCCTGACATTCTTTAGATTTTTGACTCTTTGATCTAATAAATTTATTTCATTTTTATTTTACAATAGACTAAAGTAGATATAGTTTCTTTCTTTACAATAGATATAGGTAATAGCTTCTTTGTGCACATTCAAGATAAGTTTCTCTAAGTTTTGAAAAAGCTTCAGGAATAGGGCTGAATGAATTTTAGTGGCACATACCTTTATTTTTCACTTTTGAATTTTTAAAAAAGAAAATACACTATCTTTCTCATTTCATATACCAAGTCCAGTTCCTACTCCCTCCTCTCCTCCCACGCCTCCAACATTCCCCCATACCATCCCCCCAACCACTCTTCAGAGTGGATAAGGCAGATTGTGTTGCGAAAGAACCATGTTCCTCCCTATTATATCTAGCCTGAGCAAGGTATCCATCTAAAGATAATATGTTCTGAAAAGCCAGTGCAAGCAGTAGGGAAAATCCCTCCCTGGTGCCACTGACAGAGGTCCCACAGTCTGTCCCAGCCATACAACTGTCACCCAATTCAGAGAATCTAGTTTGGTCCTATGGGATTACTTCCTGTCCGGCCAGAGTTGGTGGGCTCCCATTAGCTCAGGTAAGATGTTTCAGTGGGTGTCCACAATGGGCTTGGCCTCTTTGCTCATGTTATCACTCCTCTCACTCTTCTACTGGACTTTGGGAGCTCAGCTCAGTGCTCTGCTGTGGGTCTCTGCCTCTGATTCCATCAGTTCCTGGATAAAGCTTCTATGGTGACATTTAAAATAGTCATCAATCTGGTTACAGGGCAAGGCCAATAGTTCGCCACTATTGCTTAGGGTCTTAACGGGGGTCATCCTTGTGGATTCCTGGGAATTTCTCTGTGCCAGGTTTCTTGCTAGCCCCATAATGGCTCCTTCAATCAAGATATTATTCCTTGCTCTCAATCTCTGTCCTTGCCCCATATTGACTATTCTGTTCCCTCAAGTCCTTCTCCCCTCCCCTTCTCTTCCTCCCTTTCTGCTCTCCCTTCTTCCCCCATCCCCATGCTCCCAATTTTTTCAGGAGATCTTGTCTATTTCCCCTTCCAAGGGGAATCTATATATGTTTCTCTTAGGGTTCACCTTGTTACTTAGCTTCTATAGGGTCATGGACTATAGGGTGGTTATCCTTTACAGCTAGATTCCACTTATAAGTGAGTACATACCATGTTCATCTTCCGGTTTTGGATTACCTCATTCAGGATGGATTTTTAAATTCCATCCATTTGAGCGCAAATTTCAAGATGTCATTCTTTTTCTTTAACCACTGAGTAGTATTCCACTGTATAAATGTACCACATTTTCTTTACCCATTCTTTGGTTGAGGGGCATCTAGTTTGTATCTAGGTTCTGACTATTACAAATAATGCTGTTATGAACATAGATGAATAAATGACTTGTAGTATGATTGAAAATACTTTGGGTATTTGGGTATATGGTCAAGAGTGGTTTTGCTGGGTCCTGAGTTAGGCCAATACCCAATTTTCTGAGAAACCACCAATCTGGTTTCCAGAGTGGTTGTACAAGTTTGCATTCCTAACAGCAACAGAGACATGTTCCCTATACTGGGCATCCTCTCCAGCATAAGCTATCATAAGTCTTCTGATCTTAGCCATTCTGACTTGTATAAAATGGCTAAAATCATATAATGGATAAAAGAAAGCATCTTCGACAAATGGTACTGACATAACTGGATGTTAACATGTAGAAGAATGCAAATAGATCCATATCTTTTCTCATGTAATGAAATTTCATGAACTGACTCTGAGTGGCTCACATCTTATCCTGATAGATATCTATATGCACAGTCCAGTTCTGTGCAACTCAGCATTTACAAAGACGTGATCATGGAGTTCTTTCCCTCCTTTTTTCTTCTAGATAACTGAACCCAGTAGCTCATCTGGAACCATCTGCTTCTGTCTGTAGATCAAAGCTAAGATACTGTGAACCTAGTCAGACTGGAATCTAAAACCATAGTGTTATCATTAATTTCTTCCTAGGTCAGCATGAAAATCAGCTTGAACCAAGGCACACCACATGTATGTGCTAAAGAAGAAATTTCATCTTTCCTAGAGAGCTGCATGATATGTATGTGCATGTTTGCATGTTTAGTGTATGTGTATGTGTGTTTGTGGGGATCCTGTTATATTATCCTCTCTTCTGAATTTTGGAAACAAGATTTAAAACTTTGAGTTTAGAAAAGGCTAGTTTTAGAAAGACTTTGATAATCAGGTATAGAAAATTTTTTACAAATTACATTATGAAGATTCAGGTCAAACAACATGCAAAATGAGAGAACTTTCAGCATTTCAATCATTTTCCTGCTCTAGGCTATACTGTTTGCAATTTTGATTACACATAACCTACAGGACCTTAAATGATACTTCAAGAGAAAATGAGTTCATGCTTGAATCATAAATGTTTGCAGCATGTATTTGTTTAAAAAAATCAAAGCCCACAGATGTTACTCATACTGAAGACAAAAAAAAAAGATAAAATGCTCAATTAATCATAGATTCAGGGAAAGAGTGAAAACAAATAAAAAGCAAGGTATGATAAAACTCAATTCTTGTTTCTAGACTTTGATTTAATCAATACTTAATGATTAATATATAAAAATTGATTGCATTCATAGGAAACTGATATCATCTATTGTGAATTGATATTTAATTATGCCATATAAACTTCATAATAATTTTAAATAAAACCATGTCTAGCCATACTATAGCAAGAAGCTAAACTTTCACAATTGTGTCTGTTGGTCTTTGAAGTTTTTATATTTACTTATAAAAAGTTAGTGTTTAAAATCGTTAAATGATCTTTATCCACCAGTCTTACTTGTGACAGTCTCTTCATCAAGTGATCTATGAAGAATGTTTACAGTACCATTGGCTGGAATTTTTGTTAGTTCCTGCTATTATTGCAAACTTCTCATTATCAAATCATGAAATATCCCATTGATCCATCATTCTCTTATTGCTATGTAGGAATTCTCGTTACAAAAATAATGCTTTTGAAATTTTAATGTTATCCTTCATATAAAGAATAATTATTTTATTTTTACTTATTGCAATAATAATTTTAAGATTACTTATTATTATGCATTTCCTAGTTCTAAAAATTCTTATAAATATCCTCCATATCAAAATTATTATTTTCTAATAAATTGCAAGAATAACTGCATTTTCTTGAAACCAAAAATTTAGGTCGAATTTTACAGAATGAGACATGACATTCTACATGTCCTTTAAACATATAATCTTTCAGACTTATATTATAAAACATAATGCAAATACTTTTACCTTAAGGAGGGAATATTTAAACAATGATCTAGTAACTGATCATAAGATGGAAAGCAATGACAAGTTCAAGAGTATATAAAAGCATTTTACAAAGGAAAGAATTACGACATGTGTTGGAGGCTGCTTGTTCATTTCCCAGCCGCCCAAACTCCTGAAATAACCACACAGGAACAATTCACTGCTTAGCCTATTAGCTCTAACTTCTCATTGGCTAGCTTTTTTATCTTAATTGAATCCACTTCCATTATTTTATTTTACAAGGCTTGTGGCCTACCTGAAAGGTACCATCATGCCTGTCTTTGGCAGCAGCTCCATAGTTTCTCCCTGACTCTGCGTTCTTCCTCCCAGTATTCGGTTTAGTTTTCCCTGCCTAACTCTTTTGCCCTATCACAGGCCATGACAGTTTATTAACCAATGGTATTCACAGCATACAGAGGGCAATCTCACATCAGACATGGTTTATGGTTGTTGTGCCTGAAAATATAGAAGCTTTCATATTATGTTTAAAATATAAATGGTGATAATAAAATAAAGGTTTAAGTGGACAGTGGCTTGAGAGAGTAAGGAAAAAGAGGGAATAGGGAGGGCCAGGTCGCACTATGGATATTTGGAGGAAACTTACTCTTTCAGAAGCTTCCTCAATAAACAGACAAACAGGTTATTTTTTGTGTGTGTTTGTGTGTGTGTGTGTGTGTGTGTGTGTGTGAGTATAAAGAGTTTCTTTAAGTGGAGTTACTCTTTATGGGGGAAATAGGGCTTCTTTCTTAGGCCGTAGGTTATCAACTATAAACCCCATTGCCAGATTGCCAGTTGTAAGAAATCACCTTCTCAGGTGCTGATCAGAGAGCCCAATAGACTCTTAAAAAATGTTTATTGCCTTTGCTCTCAGCTATCTACCATAGTAAGTCTCTAATAATGAACCCTTTGGAAACTTGGTCACTGGACCTGCAGAAAACAAGTTGGTATGTACCTGAATCTTCCCTAGAAGTTAGCATTCAGAGTGCTAGAAGGTGCTATACAAGCTACTAGTAGATAAAAGCTATCAACAACTCAGTGTGAACACTTCAAGTTAGAACAATCATGGATCTGTCAAGAAGTACCCATTGATTCAATGTTGCCATGAATATTCTGGTAATAACCAATTACGTTTTGATTGCATTTAAGACTCATTGTATAGGATGCAACTCATGCCCATCCAACAACCTGTGGCTGATGATGTTACAGGTGTTAGAGGAAAACCTATTATTATTTTGCTAAATGTACATAATATCAACCTGCCTTATACATACCCATTTGTATACCTACAGATTCGTGCAACTATCAAACTTCATTTATGACCCCCCTCCAATGGATAGTAATGAATCCTGAGAATCATGGTTGACAGAGTGGAATGAATGAGAGGCAATATAATGTTCAGTCCCAAAGGGGTCAATATCAGACTCTTCACTGGCATGGTTCAAGGAGCATTGTGGGGAACATGGAAGGTGGTAAGAAATAGCTGAGTAAGACTGCTGTGAAGCAGTGCCTTCTGGATATAGAGATCATTGCAGCCTTGAGCTTGATGTGCAGGCACAGCGCCTGTGTGAGATAAAACCAGTCACAGTTCCAGCATAGATTTGGAGAGGCTCATGAAACTCTTTTTCCTCAATGAGGAGTTTTGACAGTTGAAATATTTGGTAAGAAGAGTCATTTCTCTCCAGGGGCATTGCTGTTGTTAGGTTGCTCCTGTGGGAGTCTCTGCATCCATGCACACTCAGACAGCACGGATAACTTAGTGAGTTATAAAAATAGGAAGTGAAGTTGGGGTGGAGGAATGGTGGTAGGAGTCAGAAAGAAATTGGAAATAAAATGGTATTTAGAAATGATCAATATATATTGTATATATGCATGGAATTCTAAAATAATGAACAAAATGGAAACATCTGGGCTCATTTTAAATTATGCGAAATTCAAAATTTTTTTTCTTTTTCTTTTATGATTATTAAAAATTTCCATCTCCTCCGCTCCTCCCAAATCCCTTCCCCTCCCGCCCCCCTTAATTTCCAGTCACAAGAGCAGTCAGGGTTCCCTGCCCTGTGGGAAGTCCAAGGACCTCCCCCCTCC
>LOEQ01001863.1:157815-169924 GCA_001685075.1 Bramus lutescens
TGTTTGGATGCTCACCTTCCTAGACCTCGATGGGGGGGGGGACCTTGGACTTCCCACAAGTCAGGGAACTCTGACTGCTCTTAGGACTGGAGAGGGAGGAGGAGGGGGAGGGGTAAGGGGGAGATGGAAGGAGAGAAGGAGGTGGAAATTTTTAATAAATAAATAAAAATAAATAATAGCTTATGCTGACAAGGATGCAGAGTAAGGGGACACTCATCCATTGCTGGTTGGAAAGCAAACTTGTACAACCACTTTGGAAATAAGTATGGCAGTTTCTCGGAAAATTGGGAATCAATACACCTCAGGATCCAGCAATACTACTCTTGGGCATATACCCAAAGGATTTTCAATCATACTGCAAAGGTGTTTGTTCAACTATGTTCATAGCAGAATTATCAGAACCTGGAAACAACCTAGATGTTCCTCCACCAAAGAATGGATGAAGAAATGTGGCACAGATACATTTACAGATTAGAATAGTACTCATTGGTAAAAAAAAAAAAAGACATCTTGAACTTACATCCAAACAGATGGAATTAGAAAACACTATCCTGAGTGAGGTAACCCAAACCCAAAAGATGAATATGGTATGTATGCACTCATAAGTGGATACTAGGTATAAACAAAGGAAATTGAGTCTATAGTTAATGATCCTAGAGAAGCTAAATAATAAGGTGAACCCTCAGAAAAACATATATAGATCTACCTGGAAAGTGGAAATAGACAAGATCGCCTGACAAAATTGGGAGTATGGGGGTGGGGGAAGAAGGGAGGGGGGAAGGGGAGGAGAATTTGAAGGTTTGTGAAAATTTTGAAAAAAAAAAGTAATGTCACTTAGAATAGAAAGACTGTTTCTGACTGTATAAAACCAGACTACACAAATTCTTCATAAAGTAAATTTAATTAAAACTCAAAGTACAAAAGAGTTCAGTGTCAATGGTGGTTGTTGACCTATATCTAGGTCATAAATGTCAGTAGAGGAGGTAATAAAAGCTGAGGATGTTTTTAGTCAGGCATAAAGTGTGTATGCAAGTAAATATGAACTTTAACATAAGATTTCAGGGAATGGGACCCAGAGGTCAAACCTAAGGTTAATAACTGCTGACTACATCTATAAATTGAGGCCATTTTACACAATGCGCTCAGTTTCCACTACCCCTGCTAAAGATATTCTTCTAAACATACATTTTTTACTGCTTTGCCACTTGTCCCCTGCCACATAATGCTTAAGTTATTAAAACTTTGCAATTAATTTTCCTCAAGCAAATGTTTTAGAAAGTAATCCAGTTTTTGAAACTGGACCGGCATGCCCAGCCGCATAGCACATTTGGACATTACATCAAAGTGAGTATTTCATGTGTCCTATTAACTATCACTTAAAAAATAATCTTAGTATTCATATATGGAGTAGCATATGATCTTATGTATATAATGTTGAAAAATAAAGTCAGATTAGCTAACCTGACCACCTTAAATACTTACTTTATGTTAAAACACTTGTAATTTATACCCTTAGAAATTCCTAAAAATATATATATATTGTTAAATGTAGACTAAAACCTACACAATACGATCCCAGACCCCATTTCTCATTAAATAAAATATTTTTATACTTATTAACTGACAACTACCCCAACACCTGCAAGTATCTCCAAAATGCTGGAAATCTGTCTTATGGGTTATACACAAAGGAGAATCATATCCTTTCACCAAGGATTAGTCTTTCACTTGTGCTTTCTATAAGGAATTTTACTGCTTATCATCCATTTGACTTCTTAGTTGACACTGAGTTGATTTTTGTGAGAAGTGAGATACAGATTGCGTTTTTCTGTATGTGTGTTCATATACAGTTTTCCAAAATAAGTTATCAAAACAACTATCTATAAATACCAGTGTATTTTTAGAACTTACACAGAAAATGAATAAGCAAGAAATACTTCAGGTTCAGGAATGGGCTCATTATTAGTCTTTTTATTATTTTCTTTTTCTTTTTTGGTATAAGTGTGCTTTGTATAAGTCACACTTTTTTTTGCTTACTTTTATAATTCTGCCAGAGTTCTAGTGATTCGTCCTACCTTTATTTCAATGAATAATGTCAGGAAACCTTTGAAAGAAAATGACACTGAACATGTAAATCCAGTGGGAAGAGTTAGGGTTTAAATCTCTTGGAAACAAAAATTCAATGTGAAATTTGATTGCCAATGTAGCTATCTTGGGAGGCGAATCTTAGGGTATTAGATGATTAAGAGAGATAAATGCCTTTTTTGTGGTAATGGATTAGTTACAAGGGCAGGCAAATTACTAAACACTCCCTGTGGTTTTTGTGTTATGGCATGTGCAAGTTTTCCCTGATGCTTTTTCTATGATGTGAAGGGTCTTTGTCTGATGGTGGCATCATGGGCTCCTAGGTCTGTAAGTCCTGACAAGCTTTTTCTTTTAATTACTCCATCCCATGGAGTCAATTCTAGCAATGTGTGATGCACATGACAGTAAGATCGACATTGTAATATTATCTGTGAGGAAGAAGTACCTGTATATTTTTTCACATTTGGGGTGTTTAAAAATTGTTTCTTATTTGCCAGGATATGTAGATTTCATCCACTGCATATATTTATTTCTAATGATTTTTGTTTTAACTTGAAGAAACTAAAAGTTGCTTGTTTTCTTAAAGATTGATAGTGAAAAGAAATATTTGTTTTGATTCTACTTTAGTGAACTTACTCATTGTCCCAATATTATAGAATATTAATTGTCAACAGAGGGAGTTTTTTAAAACTTTTGGTGTTTTGCCTATATGTATGACTGTATACCATGTGCCTTCCCAGTTCCCATAGTGGCCAGAAAAGGGCTGGAACTGGTGTAATAGACAACTGTAAACCTCCATGTGCATGTTGGGAGTTAAGCTTGGGTCACTTGGATGAGCAGCTAGTGCTCTAAATCATCTCTCCAGCCCTAGATTAAATATTTTTATATCATTCTTGACATACCTTTTATTTCCCTTTGGTGCCTAATTGCTTTAATGAGGATTCGCTGGATTTTATGATATGTTTGTTGCATTCCAGTGTTATCTGTTTCTTAATTTCTAATAATAAATCAGTGCATGTAAAACCCTGTGAAGTATAACAATATATAAATTTTTGTTCTAGTAATAATTATCTTAGTCACTGTTCTAATGCTTTGCAGAGACACCATGACCAAGGAAATTTACGAAAGCAAATTTTTGGGAGTTTGCTTACAGTTTTAGAGAATTAGTCTAAGATCATTATGGTGTGAGGTGAGGAGGGAGGCAGGTAGGCAGAGCAGTAGCTGAGAACTTGACAGACTAGAGGAAGGAGCAATGTTAGAAATTAATTCTAGATGTGTTTTTAAATAAGCTAATGGATGTAGATACACTGATAGAGATGTTGAAAATTAGAAGAGTGGCAGGCTTGATAGCTTGATTTCAGATATTTTAAGAATGAGCTGCCTCTAAAGCATTCAGTATGACATGCCAAGTTTATAGCTTAGAGAAGAAATTAGAACTTGATAGAGAAATGCCTCATCAGTGTGCAAATATATGGAAATCCACATGCCTAAATGCTATTTTCTAAGAGAAAGAGAGAGTGGAAAGGATTTAGTTAGTATGGAGGATGTTCAGTGCATAAAAAAGAGAGATGATACCAAAATAATGAAACGGGAATGAGAGTGATAACCAGATGAGAAAAATAGCAATGTGTAAAGGAAAACACAAAATACCACCTAATTCAGAAAATTGTCTGCTCCTCTCTAAGTAGCTTTTCTGTAATCTAAGGATTAGAACATAAATTTAATGGCATTAAAAAGAGAATAAGATATAAGGAGGTGGAGTTAACAGATATAGAAATTTTTGGGACCCTGGAGATACTTATCCAGCAAACATTTTCACTGCGTATCTACTTCTCTCTGCATTTCTGTCCCTCTTCCTGACCCTCTCATCCTCCACTTTCTACTCTTCTATCCTTACCTTCTGGTCTTTTTCCCTTTCCTTTTTCTCTTTCCCCGTCTATACAGAAGATACTGGAGAACACACAAGTAACTACACAGACAAATGAAGTTGATGACAATAACCCTTAATAACTATAATACAATGGTTATTTAAAGCTGCACTAATCCCTTCTAAGCATTTCCAATTTAGGCATGCATACGTTATTAATTACAACATTAAAAGCAAAGACAGATGCCTCGATATATACTTGTTGATGGTATGAGCTACTCACTGTGGGTGTTAGTAACTGAACTGTGCATGCTCTTAACCATGGAGCCATATATCTAACCCCAGATATAGTTGTTCCTAAGTATTGTTTTTCTCTGCAAAAGACATTTTTCCCTGTAACGTTGCATTGGTTGTTAATCATTGTATCACTTTGATACATAGCTAATATCAATCGACTTGAAATGGGAGGATTGATGTTAGATCACTGTTTTAGAGGTGTCAGTCCCCAGTATTTTTCTCTGTTGATTTGAGGCCTGTGGTGAGGCAGAAGTTCACTGTAACGAGAGCATGTGATAGATGTTACTCAGCTCACTGTAGACAAGTGGGGAGAGAAAGAGGAAAGGATGTGTGGCTTGAATAAATTCAACCTCTAAAGACATTATTCCAGTAATCTACCTGTTACACCTAAGTCTAATTTACCTTATTATTTCTAGAACCTCTTCATATAGAGCCATCAACTGAAGAATAAGATTATATAAAAACATTAATATTTCTATAATGCACTAAATAAAATTCATAACAATGATGAGCAATTTAAAATTATTGATTTCTAGTTGAGTAATTTCAATCTGAAGAGTCATCTAAGTATTAATCTCTTACCTATAGTGGTTAAATTAAAATGGGACAAACCATAATTACTGATAAAAATTTACTTGTATTTATTCTAGGGAATTTGGCATAGAGAATATTCAGGATAACCATTACAATAGATTTACCAGTGTCTTTGTACATATTTTTTTATAAAAGAAAATGCAAATGTCATTCATTTTTATCCTTGTTTCAGATTTTTATAATGATGGATAGATCAAGCATCTTTCATCCATTTCTATGCATTTTTATTAAACTACTCCAGTTGCTTCTGTCTTTAAAAATTCTTTTATCAAGTTGATAACTGAAGAAAAGTATTATTATTTGCCTTATTTTTTATGACAACAATCAATAGTGATATGACAGGTAAAAGATACAATGAAGGCTTCAAATTCAAACAATGAAATTCTTAGTACTGAGAACTCATCTCACTTGCATCTCTCTTTTTTAAATTTATTTAACTTTATTTTATGTGTGTTGGTATGAAGGTGTCAGACCCCCCTGAAAGTGGAGTTACAGACAGTTGTGAGCTGCCATGTGGGTGCTGGGAATTGAACCTGTGTTCTCTGGAAGAAGCAATCAGTGCTCTAAACCACTGAGCCCTCTCCCCAGCCCTCACTTGCATCTCTTACTTGAAGCATAATAATGAACAAAGAACTATGACTGGAGGGGATTGCATCTGCTGTTTATGTAAAATCATCCCAGTATCTTTGATAGGAAAATATAATTGTTTAAATCAGTAGGAGTAAAACAAACAGCAGTGTTTTCTAAGTTTGTGTTTTTAATTTTATGCATAACATGTTCTATTCCAATTTAAATATGTTGGTTTTAATGACATCAAATAATACTATACATATGTTCTCACAGTTGTTAACTTTGTGAATTTCATTTGCTATTCTGACTCTGATGGTCCCCTTATTTACACAAAGCTTTAAAAATACCTATCAAAAATTTCAAAAACATTCCCATGAGAAATTAGACCTCTAGTATTATGAGTTATGCAACAGTAAGACTGGCATTTTTCCTTCTTAAATTGAATAAATTAATCAATTTTACACCCTGATTACAGTTTCCCCTCCCTCCTCTCCTCCCTTAACATTCCCCCTCCTCTCCTCTCCTCACCTCAATCCATTCTTCCCCTGATAATGTTCAGAAAGGGGCAGGCCTCCTATTGGTGTCAACAAAGCATAGCATATCAAGTTGCTGGAAAACTAAGCACCTCTCCTTGAATTTAGGCTGAGCAAGGCAATCCAGAATGAGGAATAGGTTCCCAAGAGCCAGTCAAAGCATTAGGAATAATCCCTGCTCCCAGTATTAGGCATCACGCAAGCTGATCAAGTTACACATCTGTCACATATGTATAGAGGTTAGTCCCATATAGGCTCCCTAGTTGTTGGTTCAGACTCTGGGAGTTTTATGAGCTAGTTTAGTTGTTTCTGTGATTTTTATTTAATAGCATAGCATGTTCATAGTTATTAAAGAAAAAATAATCATTTCCTTGAAAAAATATTTTAGGATATGCTTCCAAAATATAGACAGAATGTATTCATGCTAGTTAGTTTTTGTCAATTTAACACAAACTAGACATTATTTGGAAGAGAGAACTTCAGTTGAAGAATAAGCTCCTTTGAACAGTTTTGCTGGCATGTCTGTGAGGGCACTCTTTTGATTCCTTATTGACATGGGAAAGCCCTGCCAACTGTGGGTGTTATCCCTCTACAGGTGGTCTTCAATTATACAATGATAACAGCTGAGTAAAACAGAAAAAGTAAATTCTTAGTTTTATTATTCAGTGTTTTTCTCTAGAGGAACAGAACTGATTATATATATATATATATNTATATATAGTCATTAGAATATATATATTCATTAGAGAGTGAGAGGATTTATTAAAAAGGCTTAAAGACTGTGGTAGGTCAAACTCAAAAATGGTTGTCTATCAATAGAAACTGTAAGAGTCCAGAAGTTGTTCAGTCTAAGAGTGAGACATCTCAGTAGTGTTCAGTGAGATTTTATGTCCCACCAGGTCCCGCAGTCATTAAGTCCCAAAGAAATCACACAGAGGTTTACATTAGCTATAAACTTATTGGCCCATTAGCTCAGGCCTTTTATTTACTAATTCTTATAACTTACATTAGCCCATAATTCTTGTCTGAGCTATCCACGTGGCTTGGTACCTTTTTCAGCAGGGCAGTCATATCTTGCTTCCTCTGCAGTTGGGTCACAACTGCAGAATGAGCTTTCTTCTTCCCTGAATTCTCCCATTCTGCTGGACCCTCCTATACTTCCCGCCTGGCTACTGGCCAATTAGCATTTTTTAAAATACAATTGACAGGGTACAAACATTATTTGTCCTTTCTTATCCTGTTGGTTTAAGAGGATCAGAAGACCAAAATGTTCAAGTGGCATGTTTGCGCTTCCAATTCAATGGAATGTTTATTATGTTCCTTGGCAGGAGCACTTCTGCCTCTAGAAACAAAATTTCTAGGCTATTAATATTTAAGGTTGTGGAAATAGGATCCAAATTTTCTAGTTGGTCACAGTAATGATGGTGAGTGGAAACATTTTCTTTTCTTTCCTCTAATTCCTGGATCTGGGGATCCTGACTTGTTCCCTCTGAACCCAGTGATAATGTACAACAGTTTCCAGAAAAAGATCCTAGATGGGCTGGCAGTGGGTATATTAAGTAGCAGGACATTAAATTTCAGACAAAGACCAGAAAAGTTTAATAAAAGAGATTTCATCTAGCAAGCACTTACTACAGAGGTATAAGGGCATGCCAGTTTGTACAACACGAGGCTGCCAGATTAGATTTGGATCAGAAGTGAAAAATATGTAACAGGGAACTGAAAGAAGGTTTTTCTCCTTTCATTTGTGATTATGATAACTTGGGGGATAGACAGTCTATAGGAATTTCATTACTGTAAATGGCAGTTTCTCTCCAACCTGCCAGTGCATGAATAACCGTTTGGAGGCTTAATATTAGTTACTCAATGTTTTGTCTATTAGCTCAGGCTTATTATTGACTAGCTTTGCATCTTAAATTAACCCATTTCTATTATTTATGTATTGCCATGTGGCCACGGTGTTACCTCAAATCTTGCTTCTCTAGCAACTGCTGATATCTCCAACTCTGCCTTCTTTCTTTCCATATCTCAGTTTGGCTTTCCTTCCTAGCTCTATTCTGCCCTGTCATAAGCCAAAGCAGTTTCTTTAATAACCAATGGTAAAAAAATATTCACAGAATACAGAGGACTGTCCCACATCACATTAATATGCTTGCTGAATGGCTGTGATCCTATGTCTTTTTTATGGAGCAAGTTTTCCAATACCTTTTTTTTTTGTAATTGTTGATCATTATGATAGCATTTTTTTACTGCCATGACAAAATGCCAGGCATAAACCAACAGAAGGGAGCAAGCATTTGTTTTAGGTTATTGACTCATAGATGTTGCACAATATTTCTAGATTTTGTTGACTTGGTCCCAGTGGTGAGACAGAACATCATGAAATAATTTATACATACATCTGAATATATTCTAGAATCCATCACTGGTAGAGATATAAAAATTACATTTCTTTTTCTAATCTTCAATCCTTTTCTTTCACTTTCCTTGCCTATATATAACCTATCATAATGTCTATCCTATAACCAAAAAATATGCCCTTTCTTAGCCAGAAATCATCTTCTGGATTTTGCTTTTGTATCCCATTTCCTTAACAGATACGTTTCAAGAAAAAAAAATGCAGGTTCTACTTATCATCTCTCCTTACTTCAAATATGGTATTCTACCAGTGTAACCTGGTGCCTGTCCAAATTTTTTCTCTTTCATAGAGATCTTTGTGCTGAAAATAGAAGAGATTATTTAATATTTCTCTAAGCATGCGTTCAACGTAGATCTTCAACACACACACAAAAGAGTCTTTTCCTTGAATCTCATCTAGAGATTATTTTTCTCAGTATTTTTTTCACGCTTCTCCATAAGTTCCTCTAGTGTTTCACTTATCTTAAATAGTATTCCTCATTTTGATACTAAAATTTCTGTTTATTATTACTAACATCTAAAATTTTTAACTTTTTATTGTTTCCCATTATATCTATGAATGTTTGCATGTGTTGTTTGCTTATAATGATGCATGGACCCAGTTCTTACTTTTTCCGTAGTTATTTGGCATGTGTTTTATTTATTACACCTACTTTGAGATGTAGAAATCTCTAGTGGTCTGTACCTTTTACCACACACAAAAGTGAATCTCTAAGACTCAGAAACATAATTTATCTTGGATTTTATGTGCTTCTTTGACTATTTTAATAATGATGATAAAGTGTGATAATAGTAATAACTATATCATCAATCTCTCTAACACTGATAGAGAGATCATTGTGATACATACATTGTACCAATTGCTTTATACATGCAATTTATTTGATTCCCAGAAAACCTGTAAGGGGTAGACATTGTTAATAATTTCATTATTAAATTAATTAATGCAAAAAGTGATTTAGTCACCTCACTAAGAAACATCATCTGTAACAAATGAGAGAAACAAAAAATGAACTTAAGACTCACTCCAGAAGAGTGAAATCATCTGTGGTAATGGAAACCTAGCTAAATACTCAGTGCTTTGAAGACATGGTTCTTGAAGAAGACTCTTTAACCTCTAATTAACTAAACCAGCATAATTTCTAGTAATAATTTTAAAACATTATTCCTTATACTTTCAGATAAACATAGTCTTCACCGGTCATCAAGAAAATTTCATTTGTAACAAATCGAGACAACTCAGAAAACCAAAACCAATAAAACACAGAGGTGCTGAGTACATTCCCAATGAATCCATGCTTAAAATACTCTTGCACCTAAGGCTCATGGAAAATTGTAGGAAATGGGGCAGAAAGATTGTAACAGTGAGAGGTTCAGGAAGGTTGCTGTGAGATTCTGTCTCCTATTAATGTCAGAAGCTACACACATAAAGTCTCACCATTGTAACTACTCAGGTGTGAGTTGAACAGGGCTGACACCAATGAATATGCCAAACTGGATGAAGAGAAACTAATGACTCCTCAACTCCACACTGAGAATCATGGAAGAAATCTGGGACTAAGAACGGTGACTTTCCCCAGGCAAGAGCATAAAAATTGGTTGTCCAATGCCAAATGGCAAGTACCGAAAGCATGCATACCAGCAACATTATGTGGACTGAGCAGGTTATGTTTAAGAATGTGTGTGTGTTTATGTGTATATGTATGTATATTTGTATGTATATAATGCAATAATAGTAAAAAAAGAGACTTTGAACTCAAAGAAGAGCAGAGAATATTTTATGTGGGGGTTTGGAGGGAGGGAAGGGATGGGAAAAGTATTGTATTTATATTATAATCTCAAAAATAGGAAAAAAGACAAGAGTGCATAATGTCTGGTGTCAAAATTATCCATTACTTTCCATCACTTTTTTCATATCTTACTCCAAATGACTTCTGAGGTTTTTTGTTGTATATTATTTAGGCAATAACTATTTGACAACCTGGCTCATAATAATCTGTGCATTGACAGTGTAAACAAGTTCTACTTCATTATTTCAAAAATCAGAGAAAGAATGCACCACGCTTCTCATAGTGTGAAGTTGCAACTTAGCTGCCCAGCATGCTACTATCTCAGCTGCTTTCCTGTGGCAATGGACATGAGAGCAGGTAGAGAACTGAAGTTGTCAAGGCAACAGAGACCTCTATATTCTTTTCTTTTCACTGGGCCATGACCAGGCCCTGTTCCCTCCTGTGTGATGTTACTCTATTCCTCGGAAATGATCATTGCAGTGAACTTCTTGTTGCTAAAGTCTACAGTCTTAATCATATTTTGTAGTAATCTGTATGAGAAAGACACAGGCAACCCCACTAATTAAGTCAATTAAAAACATGTAAGTCCTTCATTTGCCGGTGGCCAAGAGCAGGATTATGCCTCACAAGCTTTTATGCTGAAACTCAGGAGTTCAGTGTTTTTAAAGGCAAAATTCATAAAGACCATAACTCACATCAAAGTTACGATGAGAGTCAGAGTAACCTTGAGGTGTTCACTTATGGCAGAACATCAAGATTGTATCAGACACACAGACAATTATTTTTTACTTATACCTCATTGGAAATTTTAGTTTACCTTGATTATTTTGTTTACTACACCTGGACCATGGTCAAGGCCATGGAAGTCTCACAGGTGTTACAAAGGTGGACGTAACTGTTGGAAGGGTAGGAGGCTGAGAGCAATCTAAGTAAACACAAATGGAGTCAGTGCAATTTGATGTTACCTTAGTTACTTTAATACAACATTTATTTATTAATTTATTTGTTTGCTTAAGTTTAACTGTGTTGAAATAGAATCTGTGATTTGCAGGGTGGTTTTGAACGTCCAGTCTGGAATCCTCATAAGTCAGTCTCTCACAAAGCTGATCCTATACGTATGTGCTGCCATAGGTAGACCATGTGACATTCGAGTATCTTAAACCTGGAGACACATTCTCAGAGATAAACAAACGCATTTCAGGTAAGTAAAGAATGAAGACACACCTCACATGTATCCAAACAAGTGTAGGGCAGAATAGTTTTGTACAGTTTCACATCTAAGATAATTTTAAGGAAAATAAAAACAAATCTTTGAATCTAAAATTACTTCTATATTGCTGGATCAGATGAGCAAAAAAAAGAACTCTGATGTGTGCCTAAACTGTGGGTTTCGGCACCAGGTGTATAAAGTGAGGGTGTGATCACTCCAAGGGATGGTTGAGGGGAAGGTTTTTATTGTAGATGGATGGAGAGTACAGTCAGGGGTATCTGGGGGTGTCCAGAGCAGAGGGAGAAAGCAGTAGAACAAACATGGCCAGTAGGGTGAAGTGAGCCATGCATTACAGGGAGCAGGGAAAACTAGGAGAAAGGAACCAGGAGTGAGGCAAGAGAGAAGGACAAGAGAGAAAGGGGGAGCAAGAGTGGGGACTTAGAGAAGGGAAGAGGAGAGAATATGGCCCAAATGGCCGGATTTTATAGGAATGAGAAGCTGGGGGAAGGGAAACCTGTCGCGCCCACCCTCGACCAGCAAGGAATGACGCAACACCAGAGCTCTTCTTGCAAAGCAGTTTATTCAGGACCTTGTTAATAATGGACTTTCTCTCCCCGGGCAAGCCTCTCCAGCCGTTAAGTAGGCTTGGGCTACCAACCTTGGATTGCTACGTGGGCACTGTTCATAGGTCCACGCATACGCAAGCAGCTTATGATCATCGCATGATCTGGCCTTAGCCAATTAT
>LOEQ01001863.1:178251-202402 GCA_001685075.1 Bramus lutescens
AGCTCGACATACTGACCAGTCCAAGGGAGTGGAGGTAGGTATTTTCCACTCTCTATCATCCATCAGGTGGAGACTGATGCATGAGTTCCTCTGAACTCAATGAATCATCAGGAATATTTCCTTGTTTAAAGGAACCATAAGCCTTTTGGCACAATAAGCCTGTGATAATCATAAGGAATAGAAAAGACAGGAAGAGAACGATACACTAAAAACAGTGTGGCCGGGGACATGGTGATCAAAAATGCTGATCGGACATCATTATCTGAGCCAACTGCTAGGAAACTTCGGGGGCATCACTCCAGGAAGCTCAGGCCCCTCACCTAACACCAACGTCCACCACAAAGGCATTCTGTCACACAGGCGCCAGCGTAGGCATGACAAAAAACCTGTACAAAGACAACCCAAGAATTTATAAAATAAAATGAAAATATAAAACTGAGAGTTTTCATTTGAGTATCAAAATGAGTGGCTGGAATCATGGCTGAGCATTTAAAAAGATGTGCTGCTATTATCAAATACACAGGTTAGGTTCCCAGGATTCACATGGCTATGCACAAGCATTTCTCATTTCCAGGGAACCCAGTGACCTTTTCTGGCCTCTGCAGCCTCTGCTTCATATGCTTCACATTCATGCACACAGGCAAAATACCCATACACATAAAATAAAAATTAAATGCTTTAAAAGAAGATTATCAAGAAAATAGGTATCTCCTTAGAGGCTCTTGCAAAAGTTTTCTTTTCACCTTTGAGAACAGTACTTAAAATATTAAAGATAATTTTCCACTATCCTCAGAATGACTCCACACTCTTGTTGGTTTGGTTTTACCTACTGATGTAAGAAGGAAAGAATATGCATTTTAATATTACAATATTATAATATTATTGGTAATTTATAGAGCATAGAGTAGAATGTACTTTGAAAACCATTTTAAGGCATAATTGCCTTGAGTTCCACTATGGAGAGTCTGGGTAATTTCTTAAGAAAACTGTACAACTAAGGGAATTTTAGAGATCACAATAGATGAAGGCATGAGAAATCTTTCTTGAAGTAAACAAGATGGCTAATGTTACTAGAGTTAGAGGAGATAGTAACAGGTGTTGGAGCCCACAAGTATTATACAGCAAATGTACAGCAGACAGACAAATAGGCAGATCCATGGGAAGTGTATGCGTACACATTCATATGGAGTAATCATTCAGCAGGACTGCAGGAACAATTGTCTTTTGGAAGAGTCACTGTCAAATTCAAGAAAACCCTATGAAGCCATGATTCTCCCTTCAAAATGGGATTCAATCTCAAAAGACCTCTGCAGTGTTACTTCTGCACGGTCAACCAACGGAATCACCTTTTCATTCCAACACACCATGGGGCCTTAGAGCGATAATTTTCACTCTTTGTTCTAACAGTCGAATTAACATCGAGTACCAGTACCTCAAAGTTACCTGCTAACAGAACACATAAGAATTTAAAAAGCATAGGAAGACCATAGCAGACAGACAGGGGTGGGTGTAGTTCAGGTTCAAGGGCATTTAGTAAATTTATCAAATATTTTAGAATGTCAGATATTTCCCCTTGGATACTGGCTCTTTCTTGGGTGGTATCGCCTGCTGCGGAGTACTGATTTGTCATGTTCTAAGTGCCCTTTTTGTGATTCTAAAATGCATGTGATATCATTGTTTTGCTTAAGGAATTTCCCTACCATGTCTGTAAAAATAATGAGAGGCCTGGTGGAGATCACCCCTTCTTCTTCTTTCCTCCTCCTCCTCCTCCTCCTCCTCCTCCTCCNCTTCTTCTTCTTCTTCTTCTTCTTCTTCTTCTTCTTCTTCTTCTCCTTCTTTTTCTTCCTTCTCCTCCTCTTCCTCTTCCTTTTTCTTCTCTTCTTTCTCCTTCTCCTTCTTCTTCTTCTTGCTTCCTCTTCTTTGCCCAAAGAATAAAGATCATGTATAGGTAGCATATGTGTGTTGATTTATTCCATTTTACCCTCAGATCCAGTTAACCAGGTTTGCCTACTATGGCAAATCTTCATTGGATCTTATGGGGTTACTGAGGCTGGTGGATAGAGAAGAGAGGACAACTAGATCACATAGCTTCTTGACACTGGGTGATTAAAAGCAGTTACCGAAATTTAGGAAGTTACTTTATTGTTGTTTTGTTTTGTTTCATTTTATTTTGATCATCAAAGAAGAACATATTTTGAAAACAAGAAGATGCTATAGATACATTATGCTGATTCCATTGATAACTAAAGATTTGTTGTCTAATGCATACGTCACCATTAACATTATGATGTAGATGTTAAAGTTACTGGCTTGAATATTGGTTGATAGAGGTTTCATTATCAAGAACATATAAAAGCACAGTCTAAGGATTTGAATAATACTGTAAATATATATAAAAGGTTACACAGAAAAAAGTCATAAATTTATATTCAAAAACAACAAAGGTTAAGATGTTTCCTTGAATAATCTTTTACTTTGTGAGAGTGTCAAATTGTTGCTTGTTTCCAAAATTCAAGGAGAGTTCCCAATAGGAAGAATATAAAACTGAATTAAACAAAATTTCAGGTCATTTTTGTCTTTTATATCCAGATTTTTAAAAAAGATTATTTCTTAATGTTTGACACCACCAGAATTACTATAATAAACATATATAATGACCATTTACTTGCTAAAATAAGAGCAAGATGAGTTTTAATTTCTTTTATTCTTTTATCCTCATTAAATTTATCATCTAAAAAGATGTGCACGTTATTTGGCAAAAGAAAGATGATTTTCTAAGCTCTGATATTTGTGTTTGTTTCAAAATCCATGACATCCAACCATGGATTCATTCTCCTCTCTGATATATTTGATTGCTTACTTGAGGACACAAAACAGAGTACACAGCTCTGTGACTAAACTTCCACTTAATTTTGTTGATTTCTTAATTTTCTCTAAGTTTTCATAGACTTTTTTTTTTTACTTTTTGCCAGTTTATTTTGTCCTCTTTATTAGTGCTTTGAGAATTGAGGACATTGCATTTTGATCACACACACTCTCCCCCACTCCTGATTGAGTCTTCTTTGTAATTATTTTCACAACACATCAAGTACACTTTATTCTGCTTATGTGCTATAGGATAAGCAGTGTTCACTGGAGGATGGTTCTACTACAGGGACTTCACTCTTCAAGAAAACTGATTCTTTCTCTCCTTAGCTAAGGTTGGGATTTTATGCCCACTTACCCTCTCAGTGAAAGAGTTTTCTTTGACCTGATTGGATCATCTGCACAGTGTCTCAATAGCTGTGAATTCATATGCACGACTGCCCAGGTGTTTTCTCAAAACATTGTTTCATGTAGTCATCCACTGTTTATAGCTTTTACAATCTCTCTTCTCCCACTTCTAAAGTGAAACTTGAATCTTGAGAAGAGAGGTGAACACAAAAATGTCTAATTTAGGAATGAAAGTTCCATAGTATGTTATTTGTTGTAGTGTGTCCAGATGTGGGTCTTTTTATTGCACATTTTTTACTGCAAGTAGAAGGTTTTCTATTGAGGACTAAGGATGGGTCCATACCAAGTGGGTTGGTTCTAGGGTTATTGGTAGCATGTTATGCTGAAAAAAGAGCAATCTCAAAGGGAGGGGGCTAGGTAGAGAGGAGAGGACTGTCACAGCGGGCAGTCTCAGAATTTCATGTTCTATTTTTAATGTAGCATAAATGGTATCTGAATGTCCTCTGCCTAAATAAAGGTTAGGTCAACTGAAATCACAAAACAGTTCTTAGTATATGTCCAGAGCCCTTCCCAGGATCATTTAGCTCCTTCATATACTGAGTCATTCTCTAATAGCTTTTGGTACTGCTTTCTATGCTCTTCGCAGTTGTCCTGAGACAATGGTGGCTGCTTTCTCAAATTGGAGACAGAGTCATGAAGCCACTAATGGGATGCATCTTGGGATAGCCCAATTTAGGGCACAATAGGTGGCTGACTGAGGTTGCACTGAATTAGTGTAGTTAACCCCGAAATGCCCTACGGCTGTTATGTCGCTTAAGACATCCTGATCTGCTTTGAAACACTATTCTTCTCTTCCCCTAGTCTTTCCTACCTCAGTTCTCTGCCTGCTCATCAAACTTTAAATGTTTTCCTTCTCACTATTCTCTTGTAGGATACTGTTTCATATATTTATTTTAATTTTTTTCCCCTTAACATCTAAGCTGTGTTGGGTGGGAAAGTCACTGCTTTGTTGTTCATTCAGAGCATTTAGTGATTTCCTGTTCTAGGGGAGTCAGTTTTCCTTTCCCGCAGCTGCTCTCAAATAAACATACTGAGGCTTCTATTAATTATAAATGGTTGGCTACCAGCTCAGGCTGATATTACTAAGTAACTCTTACATTGTAAGTTAAAGCATATTCCTAATTTGCACTCTGCCCCGTGGCAGTACCTTTTCTCACTATGGCATGCTCACTCTGCTTCTCCCCGTTCCTGTTAGCAATTCCTCTCACTTTACCCTTCTTCCTCCTATCATTCTCAGTTTGGCTTTATTACCCAACTGTATCTTGTTCAGCTATTGGCCAGACAGCTTGCTTACTAAACCAGTCTTAATGGCATATGTACATACAGTGTAAATGAATATTCCGGAACACTTCAGTAAGTGCATTATGAAGAAGTATTCCCCCTAAAAGGCATGCTTTCTTTTATTCCCCTAGAATTATCCCAGTATTTATTACTACAATAATGAAGCACCTGTTTCCCCAAAGGAGAATTCTGTCTATTCTTCATAGCTCAAATACTCCAAGGTCTCTTCAAATAACCACCCCAAAGTCCTCAAGTTTATATCAATGCTCTTTTTCCTGTCAATGAATTACTTTTGTTTTTGTTTATTTGTTCTTTTTGGTTTATACTGGTTGTTCTGTTTTGTTTTTGAAGTACTAAATTAATTAAAAGTTGACAAAGAACATTTATTAATGAAACTTCATTAACATCAAAACACATTATGAAGCAATTCCTTATGAAGTCTCTTTCTGATGATTTCGGTCAACTTTGCCAGGAGATAGTTCTCCCCCACCCACTGGTTAAATGGCAATTTAACTAAAATATGCATCTGTAGGTATATTTTATATCAATTGACTTCTATATTTTAAAATTTAAAGTAAGACAACTATATCGATCAACAGTTAAAAATATGGAGATAATGAAATCAATAAACATGTTACAAGGATATTGTATTCTAAGTACTGGCATAAAATAATTGCATGCATTACCTCTCTTTAATCCTTCAAGCTTTGCAAGTAAAATGCTGTCATTTTCCTGTTTTATAGCTATATAAACTAAGATGTAGAAACCAAAAATATAAACATTCTGACTCTGAGTTTACACTGCCCCATGACCACATAGTGGCTCTTGGGTTGTAATAGCATCTCAGTATGAAAGAAGTGTGCCCTTTGTCTTTGCAGACCTTGAGAGCTTGTAGACACCCTTTTTTAATGGACATTTAAAGGCTTTAGATTTCAAATCTGTTATTAGTTTAATTACTACTAAAGGAGGTAAAAAATATACATGTCCTATATATATATGTAAGAAAATAGGAAAATTAAAATTCCATTGTATTATCCCTGTATTTTAAATAACATATGATATAACATTGTTATGAGAAATAATTACTGTACTAAGGAAAAATACAATTAAGTTAATAAAATTACATCTAATCAGGCAAGAGAAATAGTAGCACCTTTAGCAGTCTGATGCCCTGGATTTTAAGCCCAGGTTTACGATTGAGAAGCAGGTTACTAAATGATTTTAACATTAAGTTCTTTGCTTATGAAATGGGAGCTTTGAATCAAGAACAGGAAGAGGATTATCAGATCTGCGTCTCCAGACTACTAGAACAAAATCTTAGTCTGTTTCCATTTACTAGAGAACTTCTGTTTAGCAGACAGTCTTCTTGTACTGTCAAAGAGAGGCCACCATGATGATTTATAGAGACTAGGGTATCTAAACATAAGTGGCCTGATATGGAGCTTTCAATGAAGTAAGAACACCATTGTTGAAAAAAATGATGTGATGTATTTTTTCAGGATGGCTAGATACAATGACAGTGATGAACTGTACTGGTCAGCAACCATGTTGTCCATACAGAGTACACATTGTCTTATGAATAGAAGTGTTTGCCCCTGTGAATATCTCTTCCTTTTGTAAGAGGCATGCTTTGAGCTTATAATTTAAACAAGTTTTTTTTTTTAATTTTAAGTTCTTGAGACATGAGGTGATGTGGGATTCTGCTCTGTATGCTGTGAATACCATTAATGAATAAAGAAACTGCCTTGATCTTTTAATGGGGCAAAACTTAGGTGGGCAGGGAAAACTAAACTGAATTCTGGGAGAAAGGAGGCTGAGTTAGAAGCCATGTAGACACTACAAAGACAGACACTGGGAACTTTACCAGGTAAGCCACAGCCACGTGGTGATACGCAGATTACTAGAAATGGGTTAAATTAAAATATAAATAAATCTTAGCCAATAAGAAGCTAGAGCTAATTGGCCAAGCAGTGAATTAAATAATATAGCTTTTGTGTGATTATTTTGGGGCTGAGCAGCCAGGAACCAACAAGCAACCTCCTTCAACAATGAAGCTAAGTAGTAGTGACTTACTGAAGTTGAACTTTTATTACATTTCTGGTAGTCCATAAGCCACAGAAAACTTTGTATGAGAGATTTCAAGATGAACTGAGATGATCCACCTAAAATACAGTACAGTGTTTGCTACCCAATTAAGGGATAAACAGAAGCTGCTTACTGTCATCTCTTGCATTATTTGGTTAGTAAATCAGATGTGGCTGGGGTTAGTGTTATCTCACCCTGGTTAGAACGTTCAAGAACTGATAATCAGGCAGACAGAACAAGAAGAGTGGTAAGTGGTTCATGTCGGTCTGGTTAGAAGGAAGCAGTGCAAGCTTTTTCACAGTAGACTAAATTTGCAAATTGAAAAATGTGGTAAAGCATTTAGCAGACAAACAGACATAATACTCTTGATTCTCCAAGCAGAGAATACTGAGCTGAAATTAAGGAAGTGAGCAAGAAGATCTAAGAGGAAAGAGTCAGAGGAAGCCAGAGAAATTTGTAATATAGACAGTCCACAAAGAGAACAAGACAAGATTCCCATTGCACAGTTAGAGCAAAACAGTTATGGATTCTGAATGGTTTGTGAGTAAAATGGGCTTGAGGTACAAAGATGTATAAATATGGCCCCAGCAGCAAGAGTTGATGACAAAGGCATAAAAGCTTGTCAGTGGTCAAAATTCTACCAAAAACAAGGCCAATTCAATTCATATTAGAGATTTTGTAATATTTATGCTGAGATTTATAATCTAAGACTCTCATGATCATAAAGTACATTATCAATATTTATTTAGAATTCCATTGGTTGTCCTTAAAAATCTTGCATATGTGCTATGCCAGTTTTACTTCAGTGAGGTGATGGCAAAGCTGTAATTTAGAGGTTGTATGTATACATAGGCACACAATTAAAACAGAGCCATAGCTTTCAAGACACAGACTTTGCTTAACAAACAGGAATTCTATTGCTTAGCTTTAAAGGGGATGAAGCAGAACACAATTACTTGGGAATCTCTTCTTTAGCTTCTTTATTTCCTTATTAGTTGCTCGTTTATTTGTCTGACTATAGATGCTTGGAAAACAAAAATCAATGGAAGGTTCAAGAAACTGTAGAAAAACTGTATTTGTATATCTCTCTAGTACAGATTATAGTAATGAATATGTGACTGGTGAGTGGATCTCATGTCTCCTATAATAGCCTGCATAATCACTGTTTTAATTTACACAGTTCTTATTAGATATATATCTTTTGTGGCATGTAGAAGAACAAGTTCCAGAGTGGCTGAAAGAATAAAATAAAATATCCCTCTGTGTGTGTGTGTGTGTGTGTGTGTTTGTGCTTTTTAAAAGACTTCTCTACTTTTTAATATTAGATTTACTACAAAAATTATAAATAAAAATGTGGAGGCATACAAGATGTAGGGCAGAAAGTAGTAAACTAACTTTAAATGGACTTATAGAAGGGAAGGGAAGGGAAAGAATTTCTCTGCTCCCTGTTTCTGTTTCCTGCAGCATCACGGCCAGACAATGTTCGTTGAAGTCAGGAGACAATGTCTAAAACTGAATTCAAGAAAAACCTAAAAAGTGAGAATTGTGAAGTAACATCCTGACCAGAGGCACTCTTTCCCATCACCACCAATATGTATAAGAAAACAAAGGAGCAAGGGTAAATCCAAAAGTAAACAGGAAAAGGATGAATTAAACGGTGAACTTGAATTTTTAAATAAAGCTTAACTTGATTTATATAAAATTTGAGCTACTCCATTTAGATAAAAGAATTAGCTTTTGGACAGCTTTAACATATTATACATATAAGGTGATCTGTAGAAATTTATGGAAAATTAAATACTGTATTTTACTTGGGGCCTCAAATTGCTCAAAATTTGAAAATAGTTTTTTTCTTTTAAAATTTCCAATTTTATTTAAGGCTTAGGCCCCTCCTATATGAAAATTCCATATCACCCAGAATTGCCTGGCCAACACGGGGTATGATTACCTGTAGTCAGAGCCTTTTCATTCATTCGTGGCCATTCAGACCCAAAATAACTACACAGAGACTATATTATTCAAAATACTGCTTGGCCGATAGCTTAAGCATATTGCTAGCTAGCTCTTATATCTTAAATTAACTAATTCCTATTAATCTGTGTTTCACCATGTGGTTGTGGCCTACTGGTAAGGTTCTGTCTGGTATTTATACAGAAAAGGTGAGATTTTGTGAAGTCATTCTATGTATGTGTTGTTTTTATTGGTTAATGAATAAAGATGCTGCTTTGGCCTGTGATAGTGCAGAGTAGAGCTAAGCTGGAAAACTAAACTGAATACTGAAAGAAAGAAGTCAGAGTCAAGGAGAAGCCATGGAGCCACCACAGGAAACAGACACAGGAGAAAATAGTTTAAAAGAAAGAACTATTTTCTCATTGCCTGAGTTTGACTCGCACGGATGCATTGGGATGTGACATGAATTCTGTCTGTGATTAGTCTTATTGGGGAATGGAAGCTACATGCAATTTTGCAACTTTCATAGCTCTTTGCACTTTTCATAATTCTTAAAAATAAAAAATATATAGAGCTTGTGCTCCAAGTTTTCAGTTTAATTACTATTATTAATCTTCTTTACCTGAAGCAGTAAAAGGTAACCACTGGCTCAATAAGCATCCCACAAGCAAGCCACACACACCATGGTGTTGACAGCCTTTGTTGGGAGTCCTAAATGGAATGTATCTAACTAAAACACTGTGCAATTATGGCTCCTTTGTGATTTCATGTTCTCATCTTACAGTCATTTTTTCTTCCTTTGATGCATCATGTTGTGTTGTGTAGCTTATCTAAAAACATCAATATGCCTTTGAAAAGGAGAAAATCAAATTGCAACTGTTTATGTTCTCATAATGTGTGCATAGCCAAGGGGAATGATAGCAAATAGGTACACTGCCGCACATATTTCGAAGTTGTACCTGTTTGAAACATTCTAGCACCCTCATATTCCCTCTGAAGTAGAGCAGATGGAATTTTTCTGTATACATCTTCAACAAAAATGCATTACTGTACATCCAGAAGGGCACACATGTTACAGGGAAGAAGTTAAGAACGTCTGACTCCTCCGGACTTCAGTTATATAAAACAATTTCTAAATATATGAACACCATACATTTTATTTTCAAATTTCTTTTAGGCAAATGTAATGCTTACTTTGTTTTAATATGCTTGTGAATCAAAGAATTTAATGCTATAGTCCTCAGCTTCTACTTCTCAAAATCTATTTCTAAATTTAGAATTGCTATTTAATCTTGAAATTATTATGTATGAATTCAAGATATTTTGATCTCATCTACCCAATTTACTTACCTCCAGTTTCCCCTGTAGATGCCCTTTCTCCACCAGTATTCTTCCCAACTTTTCCTGGTTATTTATTATTATTATTATTATTATTACTATTATTATATCATTATTATTGCTATGAGTCCATCATTATTATTATTATTATCACTATGAGTCCAATTAGTACTGACCATATGTGTGTAGTATGGCACCATACTCTGAGGAAAGAGAAAATTGCTGTTGCTAAGTCTCTAAAACAAACTCTGTCTTTCTCAGATGTCATAAAGTGCTAAGAGCCTTTTAGCTAAAGGCAGGGCAGTAGAAGTACTTCCTTTATCTCTGCTGGAGTCTACTGGCTTGATCTTGAACATGCCTTCTGCCAACAACCATAGTTGCTGTTACTTACTGTGCTTATCAGCCATGCTGTGTTCAGAAAACAGCATTTCGTAGCCCTACACCTTCACCAGTTTTCACATTCTTTCTTCCCCCATTCCTGTGCTGTTTCCTAAGCCTTCTACAAAGGAAAGGCTATTACAGATGATCCCTTCACATATGAGCACTCAGTCACTCAGAACTTTGACAAGTTAAGAGTCTGTGAATTAGCTACTATCTACTGCAAAAAGAGCTTCTTTGACCAAAGTTGAGATCAACATAAATTTATGCTTATAAGTTGATAATAAGATATGTTGACAGTATGAACAAATAGCAAAAGAACACCGCTAGTTTTTCCCCTAAGGTCTATGAGCCACCCATTCATGATCTCTTGATAAATTTTAAAGTATCAGACACAAACTCTCTCCATTCCAGCAGTAGTTAGTTTTCCCCATGATTGTCACACTGTTATTGCACCACTGAATACAGCTTGCCTGATACCTCATTATAGCATGCTGAGTCTAGTGTTGGGCAAGACTAATGATGCCTTTTCTCCTAAAGTAGCTTGCACAGAACTTTCCAACACTATGAAAATCAGCCATTATATACAGTGTCTTGGTCAATTTTAAACTGATTTCTCAGTATTTGCAGCCAAAGTATGCTGTGTCCTGGAATCTGGCCCATTTAGTTATTTTTAATGCTCAAATGCCTATACATTTTAATTTCTAATATAAATGTATTTTAATTATATTATCCATGCATGGCCACTCTACAGCTATCTTAATCAAAATCTCTGAGACTGACACTAATACAACAATATTGTTTAAAGTCATAATAAGAAAATTCTTGTATTGACTGAGTATGAATAAGGCTCATATACAAAATTCAAAGGAGGTGAATTTTTACTTACTTGCTGGTGCTATATAAACCCATTGTGTGACAATTCAGTATTTATATGAAATGTTTCCTTGGCCAAGCTTATAATTCTATATGAGTTTCAGACTGCATGCAATTCCTCAACAAGAAGCCATAAATTTCTAGTGCAGATTCTTCTTTTTATCATAAAGTTCACTTCACAAAAATTGGTTCCAAACAAATGCCAAATTTTAGCAATTATATTTGAACAATTGTAAGAAACAATGTTGATTTATGAAATGTTACTTAAACTGTCCTACCACTTATAAGAATCCTGTTGAAAGTTATTTTCCCCTATCTAGTATTGAACCCAAGGCCTCATTGAGTGTATGAAAATGACACCCCAATTCCTAAGACAGCTTTAAATCTTTAAATAAAAAAAATAGTCCTAGGGAAATGGCTACTTCCCATTTCACATAAACATTCATAATGCAGTGTAATATAGGTGTATTTTATTTAAAGTATTTTTCCTGATTAAAAACAGAAATTAGCAATATTTTCTAGCTATTATTATTTAAAACTTGATTAAACATGTTAGATAATACGAGGAAGATATCATTATGCTTATTATACACAATAAGCTGCTTTATTTTTGTTTTAGGAATTTTATTTTTTATTCTGTTGAAAATAGTATTTTTCCCTCAAACAAAGTATCCTGATTACATTTCCCCTCCCTCTACTTCTTCCAGTTGCTCCCACTTCCTCGTCCTTCTGATCTTCTCCCTTTCTGTCTCTCAGAAAATAAACAAGCTTCTAAGTAATAAAAACATATATTGTGTCAGGAAGGTTTTTAGATTCATTTTTTAGATTAAAATTATCTTTGACAAAGGTATCTATTTCTTCTATTGCATTTTCAGTGTCTGAGATTCTTTCTTCCAACTTTTTTATTCTGTTGGTGAAGCTGCCTCCATAGCTCCTGGTTGCATTCCTAGTTTTTTTTTTTTATTTCCAGGATTCTTTCGTTTGTTTTTTTTTTTATTTCTGTTACTACTATTTCCATTTTCAGGTTTTGAACAATTTTGTTTGTTTCTTTCAAAAGTTTTGTTTGTTTCTTCTTGACTTTCTTTAAGAGATTTATTAATTTTCCCAATTGTTTGTGCTTTCCTTGAGGTATTTAATCATTACCACTAGTTGTTATTTTTGTGTGTGTGTGTTTGTGTGTGTGTGTTCCTGGATTTCTTTAAGGGATTTATTCATTTCATCTTTAAGAATCTATCATATTCATATAAGTGGCTTTAAGGTCTTTTTCTTATATTTCAGGTATATGGAAATATTCAGGGCCTACTGTGGTAGGATACCTGGGCTCTGATGATAACATAGTGTCCTAGCTGTTATTGATTGTGTTCCATGCTAGAGTCTGGGCATCTGTGTTTCAGGGTATTAGAGGCGTAAGTACTGATTTTTGGGTTTGTCTTGGTAGAGTGGTAATTTTGTTTCTTGGTTTCTGTTTCCTCTCTAGATTTTAGGAAACTGTGTTGGCTGAGTGTTGCATATTTTATTGCGGTGGGGTATGTTTGCTAGTTCTGAATGCTAGGGAAGGGAAGGGAAATGGTGACGGTCTGTGGCAGCCACAGGAGGTATGCACAGGGTAGAGGGATAGTTGCAACTTGTGTTCTCCTGCAATGCTAGGGATGATTCTGAGAATTGGGTCTAATGTAAAAGAGAGTAGAGGAAGTCTACAGGCAGGGTACCTGGTCCTGTAGCGGCAATTGCCTGTGGCTGAGGAGTGCAATTACAACTCCTCTTAATATCAATTGGTTTATTTGTGATAACTGGACAAATTCACATAACAATGTTAAATTTCTTAAATTATAATTTATCAACCAGAAAAACAGAACAAAGTAAAACAAAACAGCCAACAACAAAAACCCACTGCTTTTACTGAATTTCCCATGCACTGTGACTCAGTATACAACTTGATATTTTGGTATGCATAAGCATTCTATAACAGTTGCCATATTCAAGCTAATTTATTATTTAAGTCATATAGCTATCAATTTTAATGTGTTATCACCATCTTTCATGGGATCATGGCAAAATTCAGCATCATAGCTAAAGTACTTATTCCCCACAGTTACTGAATTGTCTTCCATAGTGAAGAGGAAGCTGGTAAACAGATTAACTATGTTTCATTTTGTTTTAGTTTAAATGAGACACTAGAGATTATCTGTTAATTTAGTATCTGCATTAAAATTAAGTTGGTTTATTGTGTACAAAATAGTTATAATGAGTCTGGAATTAACATTGGTGATTGTTTTTCAATCACAAAGTTAATGAAAATAGTTTAAACTTGAAAAAGACAGTATGTGTCCATTTTAAATTTTACTGTTTCTTTATTGTTAAAAAAATAACCAATTCAAACACTACTGCATTGTGTAATATGTTATAATATATGGCAGGAGAATTCTGATTAATTTTATTTCATGAAACTTTTAATTTTCTACTTCTTTTGAATATTCTACATTAAAAATAGCTTAGAGTGAATAAACTTCTACTTCTGCTCCAGAAGTCCTCTGACATTTTGATAGCTCATACTCAAAAAGTTTTAAAATTACATGACACCAATAGCTACAGGTTCAAAAGTTGACAGAGGAAATAACCCGCTGTATATTTTATTTAGGGACACCTACTTACAAAATTGCACGAATTGTTTATCAATCATGACTTTATGAATTGATGACTTGTGGAGTAAGATCTCAGTCATCTGAATTTTTAAGCACAATTAAAATTGTTTTTTAACAGAAAGTTGTAAAATTAATGATAATTACTTTCATGTGCCAGTTGATTCATATGCCTCTGAAGGCAGCCACAAAGTTCAACTTCAGGTTCCATCCTAGTCTTAGCAAATTAGATCAGTGTTTTGACAAAGCCATTACATATGTTTGTAGCAGTAAAGTTTAGGAAGTACATGTAACCAAATTATTTCAATTATGTCTAGAATAACAAGACATTGTAGAAGCCACAGTCCTAGAGCTCCTTTGTGAGTAGGTATAGTTTAGGACATTCTCAAGTGCACTAAGTGAAAAAATAATCTCAGACTAACGTGCTTTAAAATTGTACTTATAGTTGTCTATTTATACTAATATAGTTTTTAGAGTTTAGTTTCCTTTTTGGTAAAACAAAGAATAAAACTTGTTTCTAATAATTGAATTTGTCTCCTATTGTATTTGGTGCTCTAAATTTTTGACAGTTTGAGAATATTATTTTAGTTTTCTTAGAATTATGGAAATTATGCTGCTCTATTCCCTGCAGGAGTTAAAATAAAATATTGGTAATTATGCATATTTAACTTTCAAAAGGCCAAGTGATTACTCACAGCACTTATAAAAAGGAAAATTATTCCAGATATTTATAAATCAGCTCTTTGGTAAAGGACTTTGAAGTCTGAAGTTGTTGTGTGATGAATATCCCTGCTGAGGAAGATCAGGTTGAAATATGACTTTATTATCATCACTCTTCTTTCTTTGCTCTTTCCCAGATGCAAGACGAAAGTCTACCCTGACGAACTTCCAAACACAAGTGTAGTCATTGTGTTCCATAATGAAGCTTGGAGCACTCTACTTAGAACTGTCTACAGTGTCATAAATCGCTCTCCACACTACCTGCTCTCTGAGGTCATCTTGGTTGATGATGCCAGTGAAAGAGGTATAGACTCTGCTTTCTATGCCTGTAATTTGGAACCATTTCTGTGGTCAGAAGGTAGCTGGGCATTGATCTATATTCTGCTTTATAATCAATTACCTATCAAATTGATACATACCATATTTTCATATATGCATTTCATACATTGTATACATTGTTTATGCACATTCAACTCTGAGAACAATTAAATGCTTTGTTTGTTGTTAAATCCAGTTTGTTCCTAACTATCATCAGAAATCAACAAATATGGTATTTTAGAATGTTTTGTTTTTTCCAGACTAGTTAATACTGAGAATTTACATGATTTAATATGTAGCATTAATTAACTGATGAGATATCTACTAGTTTATTTCACGTTAAACTCTATGTATGAAATTGCATATGCATTTGATATCTGAATATATGAGCTGAGGGCTGCCCCTCAGCTGAATTTCCTCCTAAGAGTATCGTCATTCTATTCTGAAACAGCTCCAAATCTTCCTCATCCGTTCTTCCATGTTACAGATTTTCTCAAGTTGACATTAGAGAACTACGTGAAAACTTTAGAAGTGCCAGTAAAAATTATCAGGATGGAAGAGCGCTCTGGGTTGATACGTGCCCGTCTCCGAGGAGCAGCTGCTTCAAAAGGACAGGTCATAACTTTTCTGGATGCACACTGCGAGTGCACCTTAGGATGGCTGGAGCCCTTGCTGGCGAGAATAAAGGAAGACAGGTAGGGAGTCTGGTGTTAGGTCTGCAAAGCGTACACCTGAACCTTTGAGGGCAACTCCAGCTGTCCATGACAATGCCTCAACCAAGGTTCTATTTTCGGAAGGTTTATTTCATAGGCTTTGAAAGAGGTGGCTTTTCTCATTTTTAAGATGAAAATAGGACTGATTCGTATTGAGCACGGTAATTGTTTAAAAAATAAGCAAATGATTCAATGAAAAATGGTTTGAGCATTTATAGGCGAAATAAATCAATCCAGTCTGACAGCATATGTTGTAGGCAATTTTCGAAACACCTGTGGTACTCCCAGATCCCCGTGCAGTGATTGCTGATGTTCTTACAAACTTGCTTGTTACTGGAAGTTCAGTGAATACTTAAGTTCTTCCTACTCTCTCAGCGTGTTCTCTTCACTGCTCCAGTGCCCTCGGTCACAGTCTAGTTCAACACCTCCACGATGCTCTTGAGAACACACACACACACACACACACAGACACACACACACACACACACACGCCTTCCTGAAATACTACTGTTAAAAAAGGAGTAGAGCACAGTATAGTTATTTCAACAATAGTCTTTCTACCTGTCAGTTTTAAAAAATTTAAAAATTAAACTTTGTGAAGTAAAGACCCTTCACACATACCTGTAGCTCTTCCTAATGATGATGACATTTTGTAGCTATTCATAAACATGACTGATAAATTTGTGTAATTCTTAGTATTTAATGAAGATAACAAACAATGGATGCTGTATATTATGATAAAGCATTGTAGAACACCTCACTTGCACAGCCATGTCATGTGCAGTAGAGGATCCCAGAATTGAAATGTTTACTTAGACACTCCAGACTACGGCTGCTTTGTGTAAGTTAGTTCAGCCACATCAATAAATGGCAGAAGCTGGCGCTTTCCCTGAAGATACATAGAGCTTGTCAGTAAAACGAATCCCAGTAGTTCAAGAAGGCAGTGGGAACCTTTCAGTCAACAGAGTACAGTATACGACTAGCAGCATTTTGTGTGCTGTGCTGTGCCCACACAAAAATGAGACTGACAAAGGAAAATTAAGTTAGGCTTTCTTTCTTCAGTGTATCTTCTGTACCTTTTGTATATTATACTGTTCTTTTAAACATGGATTTTACATTCAATATAATACACTGTTAATATAATGTTTCATTATAGCCATGCATAAACCATTTATTTTTCTAACAATATTTGCATTATATTTGTACACAATGAGTCTTTTTTCATGGTTGTACATTTTAACATTGTCATAACAAGACAGTAAAATATGATTGAGGCTATTAGATCTGATTTATTCCTCTTAAAAGTTAATTTATTAAATTCAGTAAATAAAATCACCATGATTTCATTGTGTCCAGATTCACCAAGAAGCTTTTCAAAGGGTAAATGAAGCTTATTGATTTCAGAGAACTTTAGGCCATCACCAATTGTGTGGCACGTGAAAGACTTACATGACAATGAGTGATGGTAATATTGCAGTTATGAAAGAAGATGTAATTGAAGTCCTGTTTGGCTTTCCTCATCTAAGGGTGACTTACAATGCATACCGTCACTCTGTTCTTCAGAATTAGTTACAATTAATGCCACCTTGAGTAGACTTGAACTCCTGGTCCTGTAGTGAACCGCTAAAGTCCCAAGAATCCAAAAAATAATAGAAGCCATGACATAGATAAAACTATGTAGTCAGGAAAATAAGTTAAGTGAAACATCTTACCCTAAAAAAGCTCACAAGAATCATAAACATCTTGACTATTCCTTTACTGTAGGAAAGTAGGCTAGACCACAAAGAGCTGCTGTCTTTAGCAAAGCACCTGGATTGAGACAATGATAAACTCTTAATTCTCCGATAGCTTGCTGAAAAAGTTGTCACTGCCCTTGGGCCCTTTACAGAAACTGTTTACTGGTACCTACAGATCATGATTGTAATTGATGTTGATTGTTCTTCCTAAAAGGAACTGTCTCTGTGTCAAGTTTTCCTGCACTCTTTAAACTAACTTAATATATTTAATATGCAAACTTCCGGGTCTAATTTCCTATCATCCATTTCTATCTTTCTATGCTATTGCTTCTCAGTGGGTTATAGCTAAAATGATGCATCATATCAGAGCAACTCGACTAACCATGGAAGTTTATGAGAAATAGACCGTATTCACTGTGCTGAGTTAGTACTTAGGATGCATTTTAAAGTCAGATTGAAGGTCAATTAAAATATTTGACTAGATTTCACATCACAGCTTTGAGGTAAAAGTGAGGGAAAAAAGGTGATGTTGGAAGGAGTGTTTCTGCAGAGAAAAAGGATAAAATAAAATTAAAGACATTAAAGTCATAAAAATAATTAAGTGTGATCATATCATCTAAAACGAACTTGAAGAAGCTAATGTAAATTATTATTTATACTTGAATTGGTTTTTATTTTCTATAGGAAAACAGTTGTGTGTCCCATCATTGATGTTATTAGCGATGATACCTTTGAATACATGGCTGGGTCAGACATGACTTACGGTGGTTTTAACTGGAAACTAAACTTCAGATGGTATCCTGTTCCTCAAAGAGAAATGGATCGAAGGAAAGGAGACAGAACATTACCTGTCAGGTATGTAGATATTCCTTCCCAACTAGTCGTAGTTTTATTCTTCCCTTAACCAAAGGACATTATAAATCTGGTCTCAGTGTGTCAAGAGCCTTAGAAATATTTATTATTTATGTACATTTTCATCCTTTATATAGTCATATAAGAATCAGTGATAATACTGAATATGGTTAAAATTATCACAGGCAAAGTTGTGTGTTGCTATAAATGCTAGGTGTGTTTAGATGCCTTAGGGTTCTGGAATACTGTCAGGGAACTGAGTCTATCATTGTCTCAGTCCAGGTGCTTTGTAAAGTAAAGTCAGCAAGTCTTGTCTTTGTCTTCTACCCTAGTTTCCCATAGTCAAATGAAACTTCTATATGATTGATGAATGTCTTGATATCTCAAGTAAATATAAAATTCATATTATAATAGAAGTATTCTAAAACATGAAATGATGAAAATGCTTTGGTAATTATTCTAAATTAATCACTTAAAAAACTATCTCCCTTTATAATCATAAAAATAGCCAAGTGAAAAAATATCATGAGTTAACAAATGTTAAAAGAGCCTTTTTTGTTCCAAGCTAAACAACTACTTAATTTGAAATATTTATCAGTAAAACACATCTTACTCATATTTTTGAAATGTATATCTCTTACAATTTTCTACAAAATTAATCATTTAAGTAGCACCAAAATATCTCTATCCTATTTTAGGTCTTTTGCCTGCATTCAAATGTTGATTCTCTAAAAATGTTTAGACCAGTAGTAGACTAGATCATCTCTTTAAAAATGAATCAAGCAAATCACTTTTTTCTTGAAAAAAGAAAATATTATAATCTTAATAATTAGCATACATATAAACCCTAATCTAAAAATGGCCTTGTGTTGGGGTTGAGATTACTTCTTAATTATATGATGCCTTAAATTAAAATTAAAAAATTGGGTGGTAGAGCCAGGCCAGGCAGTGAAGGCACACATCTTTAATCCCAGCACTTGGGAAGCAATGACAGGTAGATCTTTGTGAGTTAAAGGCCAGCCTGGTGTACAAGAGCTAGTTCCAGGACAGCCAAGGCTATTACACAGAGAAACTTTGTCTCAAAACAAACAACAACAACAACAAAAATGTGTGGTAGAAGAGACAGCTCTAATTATATGTTGCTGAAAAATTAAATTGTAAATAGTGTTAACAGTTTTTAAGAGATATACTATCACAGCGAGAAAAAAATAAGTGTGGCCTGTGATATTCGCATAAAGACCTGTCACTGTTGAGAATTATAATCTAGCATCTAGCTTTATAATGCTCACATCTACCCATCTTTGTTGTCTATTGCATTAAAAGTTGAGAAAACATAACAACTCTGATTTATTGACAATCCTCTTGTCCTATATTCTAGTTTTATTTAAGTTAGATTAATTTTTAAGTTTTGGTCCCAAGTGAAACAATCAAAACACTTCACAGAGACACTTAAATACTCTTAATGTATTTATTCAGTTGAAAATGACATTTATACAAATATGTGTTTTTCTAAGCTTACTGGAAGTACATTTGTAAAAGCATAGTTTATTTAACTTTATTATCGTAATTGGAAAGGTAAAATTAAGAAAGTCAACACTACTAGTAATGACAAACTGATCTTATTCATAAAAGAAAAAAGTGACTAAGGAAGCAGTCATTATAGTTTGCTAAATAAAAGTTGAGTCTTTCAACACACTGTATTTTAGCCACAATTTGCGTAATTTTGGTGAAATAGTGTGAGATCCAATCCAATTTATTTCTTTTATTTATTTATTTATTTATTTATTTATTTATTTATTTATTTGTTTATGTTTTACTTACTGAACATTATTTTATTTTCTAAAGTATTGAAAGGAATGGAGAAACCTCAGTGTCTGCTGAAGGTTGGAGATTCTTTTGGCAAAAGGTTAATTCATGTGCACCGTTGTTTCAGCAGGCAGGTAATTTTCATCAGCAGAGCTGCGGTGTGAACTTTGTGTTTCTCATTTATTACTCAGAGATGCGACCATTTTTGTAACACTCATGCAAACAGATAAATTATTCTATGTACAGATGATAGATCTTTTCTCCACTTGATGAACAGAACTCTGAATACTTAAAGAGATCAATGTAGATTTGAGGTTTTATTTGTTTGAAGAAGAATGCTTAATTTAAAATGTCTCTTATGATAGAACTTTGTAGTCACTATAATTGGCTCATCATCATTCAGAAATACAAATATACAATTGCAATCATAGTGTACCAGTTCGAACTTGTGACCTAAACTCAATCATAGTAATAATTAAATGTATAATGACAATACCATACCACACTATAGTATTCTGACTGTACTATATGGTGGCCCTAGTATTTTTAGTTGTAAAAAGAAAAGGTATTTAAACAGAAATTTGGATTACTTAGTTTTCTTTAATCCGTAAAGTTCTCTGAAAGCATTTAGCATTTCAGCTGTCTGTACAATGCAATGACCAAATTTTTAAGCAAGAGAGCATGATGTAGGAACCTATGTGCCAAAGAGCATCTGTAAATGTTTTCTGTTTGCTTAGATTTAGTGGTTCATACTTGGATTAAATCACCAATTTTGAAATGAGATATCTAAAACAAAATTTGGCACTTGCGGCTATTGAAAACTCTTGGTGCAATGCTTCAGCCTTTCTTCTGGTCTGCACCCAAGGGAGCTGAGTAGAAACATCTGTATATAAGAGGCACGAGAGCCTAGTATTACCCTGGTAGCTACTATGATTGTGTCTCTGACTCTAAGCCTGAGGATCAGTTGTCATTTATCATTTTTCTTGTGCTTGGAGAAATAGAGTTTAGCACTTCTGTCTGTCTCAAACACAGGTGAGAGAAATATGTTAAATTTACATAATTAACTATGGTTATGGTCTTTAAGTTTGTGACATTCAATTTGGAGTCTACTTTCTGAAAGTGATTGAGTTTGAAAGACATTGAACACATTAGTCATATGAATATGTATTTATGTATTAACCAACAAAATAGATCACCACTAGCAAAACTGCTTCTTAATGAAGATAGCCCTATCAAATTGGGGACTACCTTATTTCTATTTTTGTTTTGGTGGTAAAATACCTTGACAAAAGGCAGCTTAGAACAGAAGGGGTTTCTTTCAGCTCGCAATCCATTATAGCAGGTGAGTCAAGAAAATCAGAAAATGAAGCAGCTCTTCACATCACAGTAGAGAGAAGAGAGAAAGAAATGCAGGCATTTTCTCATCTAGATTTCTCTACTCTCATAAAGTACAGGGTCCTGAACTTCCAAATGGTGCTGTACAAGTTGAGACTGGTTCTTCCCACATCAATTGAGACACTTTAGATAATTTCCCCCATATGTGCTCAGAGGACAGACTGATCTTCCCTGACTCTCACTGAGACACTGTGCAAACTGGGTCTAGTTGACAATTAAAACCAGCAGTCACTGAAATATTTTAGTCACTTTCTTTCTAGCACATGAAATTTGAGGTGATTTGATTCAGGTATTGACTTAAATATGATTCTGTGTGGGAATGTAGTTGCATGCAGCTTCTAGTCACAGTACTGGACCCAGCACATACTAACACTTGCAGCAATCTCCTGCTGCAGGGCTATTTACTGTTCAATATTGGTCTTGCATATTGTAGATGAAACAAGAGGTCAGTACTTGCAGATTGATTGTGGGTGTATAGAAGTTAGCTATGTTAATACTACAGCAGTGTATATTTCTGAAAAAAAAACTTTGGTTAAATCTTAGTGGCTGCATTAGTATTTTAATTATGATCTCTATTTGACCCTCAAGTAAATAGCTATAAAGATACTTGTTTTCACTTTAATTTCTCACTCATTAAAATATATTTCTTTATAAGAGACTTGCTGATTATGTATCATCTATTAACTTTGCAGTCTCCATATTATACCTCCCACATTGTTGCTATTAATATTCTTAATATTATTTCTTTCATTCTTGTATCCACTACTCTGTCAAGTGTATTCTGAGAGTAAACAAAGAGCTTTAAATATTTATTTAATTCTTGCTCTCATGTTGAATCACACACACCAATATTTCATTATTGGCTTTTATTCAGGACATATTTTACTTACTCTTATATATTTTATTATTAACATTTGTCTGATACACAATACTGTTTATTATGTTAGAATTGTTTGCCTAAAGTATAGTAAATAAATTTGATAGCATGATTATTATACCTTAGATTATGACTCCCATGCCATCAAAGAAAATTTTCTCAACGACTTTCTCTACAGCATTCTAGTGTGCTGCTAGAGAAGCAATGTACATAGAATCTGTATTTGGGAATAATCTGGTTTTTTTACTTTAAAAATAAAAATTATTTTTTCATTCATGCTTAAGTCATGTAAAGAATTAAAGTTATAGACAGTATTAAACTAGAAATATTCTTGACAGAAGTAAGCTGCATTTGAAACATATGCCTGGCAATGGGATATACATGCATTACATAGTCAATGTGACAAGTGCCTAAGTGCATAGGAAGGCATAAGACTAAACAGGTCCTACCTTCATCAGTATTCTGTTTTCTTCCAGAGTGACTCTTCAAATGTCTTTTTGCATAATTTAAATTTTCATACTATTCACTAGTATTTTATATCATTAATGTTGGTGTTTGTTTTTCGTTTTTTTATAGAAACTTTAGTAGCTACTATTATTTCACTTATTTAGCTCATACCCTAATTTATGTAACAAAAATTATTGAAGTTTTTTTGTCTTCAAATTTTATCTGTTTTCTGTTTCATTTTGATTTGGGGAGTAGGTCTCATTTATCTCATGCAGATTTTTAATTTCTTATTTAGCTGAACATATTTTGAATTTTACTATGAACTTTCTGCTTCCACCTACCCATTATTCATGGCATGTGCTATTATATCTGATTTTATGCAGGAATGAAATCCAGGACTTTATGCGTACTAAGTAAACAATGCACTAAATGATCGATATGCCTCGCCTCTAAGTGCTCTGTCCCTGAGTTACACCTTCAAGCTTTTTGTTACGCCTTTCTTTAACCTACAGTTTGCTTAAAACTCATTTTATCTTGTTTTCTCTTTTTAGTTTTGTCCTTCTGACTGCTCAAGTCTTCAGTCACTCCAGTTTCCAGTTTCTTTTATGTAATACTTAAAAGTACATACTAAGTTCCGTGAAATCATCTATGGAGAAAAACATTCTTTTTATTTAAAAAACTACCTTTTCTCATTTTACGTGTCAAATCCATTTCCCAGTCCCTAACTTCTTCCTGCTCCCTCCACCTTCCTCCTCTCCCAAGCCCCATCCCCAACCCCCACCCTCTCTTCAGATAGGGTAGGGCTTCCCATGTGGAATCAATAAAGCTTAGTATGTTGATTTGTGGCAGGACTGAAGACCACCCCACTATATCTAGGCTGAGCAAGTTATCCCTCCATAGAGAATGACTTCCAAAAAGCCAGAACAAGCAGTAGGGGTAAATTCTGGTCCCACTGTCAGTGTCTCCAGAGACTGCCCCAGCCAAACAACTTTCACTATCATTCAGGGGGCCTAGTTTGGTCTTCGGCTGGTTTCCATGCTGTCAGGCCTGAGATGGAAGGCTTCCATTAACTCAAGAAAGCTGTTTCAGTGGGTGTCCCCATCATGGTCTTGATCTCATTGCTCATATTCTCACTCCTTTCTCTTTTCAACTGGACTTTTAGAGCTCATTCCCATGCTCCACTGTGGTTCTCTGCATCTGCTTCTATTAGTTACTGGAGGTAAGTTATATGATGACATTTAAGATAGTCATCAGTCTGACTACAGGGCAAGACCACTTTAGGCACCTTGGCTACTATTTCTTGAGGTCTTAGCTGGGGTCATCCTTGTGGATTCCTGGAAATTTCTCTAGTGCCAGGTTTCTTGCTAGCTCTGTAATGGCTCCCTAAATCAAGATCTCTTTTACCTGGCCATCTTGCTTACTTCCAATATTCAGGAGGATAACTACATGTTATTCTTTGGGTTCACC
>LOEQ01001863.1:206097-227103 GCA_001685075.1 Bramus lutescens
ATGAGTGAGTACATACCATATTCATCTTTTTGAGTCTGGGTTATCTCACACAGTAAAGTGTTTTCTATTTCCATCCATTTGCATGCAAAATTCAAGATGTCCTTTTTTTACCACTGAGTAGTACTCTAATGTGTATATATTCCATACTTTCTCTATCCATTCTTCCATTGATAGGCAGCTAAGTTGTTTCCAGGTACTGGTTATTACAAATAATGCTGCTATGGACATAGTTGAACAAATGCTTTTGTAGTATGCTAGGGCATCTCTTGGGTATATTCCCAGGAGTGTTATTGATGGATCCTGGGGTAGGTTGATCCCAAATTTCCTGAGAAACTGACACACTAATTTCCAAAGTAGCTGCACAAATTTGCATTCCTACCAGCAATGGATAAGTGTTCCCCTTATTCCACATCCTCTCCAGCAAAGGCTATCATTGGTGTTTTTGATTAGAGCCGTTCTGACAGATGTAAGATGGTATCTCAAAGTTGTTTTGATTTGCATTTCNTTGTCTTAATGACAGTGTCCTTTGCTTTACAGAAGCTTCTCAGTTTTAGGAAGTCCCATTCATTCAATGTTGTCTTCTTGTCTGTGCTACTGGGGTTCTATGTAGGAAGTGGTCCCCTGTGCCCATGTGTTGTAGACTACTTCCCACTTTCTCTTCTATCAAGTTCAGACATATATCTTTGTTTCTATTATACTGGTTTTGGCCTTCAATATCAAGTGCTTAGGGTGCCCAGGTGATTGACTGATCACTGACCTCTTGATATGCTGTGTGCAGTTGCAGCCTGTGCTTCAGAGTTCCTCTGAGGTCGTAGTGAATGGGTGGGTTTGGGGTGGAGTAGTCATTTTAGATTACTGAGAACACATTCTTATACTAAGTAATAGTGTATTTTTAAGCTCATTAGAAATTCCAGTGATTCTTTTCAATCTATCTAAATATTGTTAAATTTGAGAAAAATAGAACTAGTTATTAACAAAACATAGTATATCTCTAGGCAACAAACTATCAAAACAAAACACAGGGAATGTCAAAAATTTGAGCAGAATTATATGAAAGAAAAGACTATGCATTGCCAGTTGCACAGGTACCATTCTTGCATCCTCCAAGTCTAATATATATGGTTTGGAAAGATTGTAAGCAATCCTTCTTAAATAGAATCGTTGAAGCCATATTCTTCACAGAAAGAATGTGTTTGTATTTTCTTATTTCCTGATAGTTAGAGGACATTTTATGAGATTTTATTGCTGTGTATTGATGTGAGCATAAAGAAGGCAGTATACAAAATTTTTAGTGTAATTCTTTAAACCGTATGAGATTTATTTACTCAATAATGCTGCTAGAGTTGTTAAAGAATTTGAATTCAACTGATTCCAGTTAGCCCTGTTGCTCATTTTGACACCTCTAATATGAAGTGAAAGTATGACAGCAACAGCAATAAAGCCATTTCCATCAAGTATTAAGCATCCTTTTAGAGATTAAGATATCAAATTATCAGTATTATAGAAAAAATAGAGACAAGAAAAAGGCAGTATTTTTCTGTATTGGAAGTGAGGCTTTTAAGAATAAGACAAAATATTCAAGTTCCAGACTTGTTAGGAAATGGTTTCTTTACCCACAAAGAGGGTTTTGCACACAATATTATAACTTCTAAAACAGCACAGGAATTGTGTTTTCAACCCCCTAAGAGTGGAGTAAATTTCTTGCCTAGTGTCTCAGCCAGATAAACCCTTGTAATATTATCAATATCTTCTCCAGAGCCAAACACAACTCTATGAAACCAATCAAAGACATTGTTAGGTTATGCAATATCCCACAGCACTTGCTTTGTCTGTAAAACTTTTAAATTACATCCAACATTTAACATCAATTATCTCAAGAGAAAGGGCCTTGTGTCTTTTCTTGCTTTCTTTTATCTGGATACATTTTATAGTGTGATAAAGGAAGGAGAAACAGCGTTTAGTTTCCATCTGATTTCTGAAGTACTGAATCAAACAAAGCCTCCGTATTTGACCATTTAATAAAATAAAAACACTTGGAAAGTTCAGCACTGCAACATCATTAAAACAGATTTAACCTTAAAAATCTAAAACATTATTTTTTCATTGTATTATCCTACAGGAATTTTTATTAGGTAAACATGTAGTGAGGAATTGAAAGATGCATTTAGTGCAAGGGAGGAAGTGAGAAAACAGATTAGACATCAGCTTCACCATTAAAAGCAAATGATAAAAGAACTCACAAAACTAAAGAACATAGAATGAGACCAGCACCCAGGAAGACCCTAAGAAAAACACAGATCATCCAAGGCATGATAGTTATTAAGTGAATACACAGACAGAAATTGCAATGCTGTATTTTACATAAGTGACATATGCTAGTCCAAGCACTTACCTACAATCAAACTGAAGCCAGAATAGGACGTGGAAGGATTATAAATAAGGATCATAAAAAGAGTAGAGGCAGAAACCTCTGTAGAAAACTCAGTGAGAACCAGCTGTAGAAAGAATTTCAAGCAGGTAGACTGATGAATGATGTTAAATGGTCTCAGAGCAAACAGTTAAGGAAAGGCTGCCTGACTTCAGAATCAATGGGGAACCTTCTGAAAGAACTTAGTGCAGTGGCAGGAGACAGATCCAACTTCACATATGAGGTGAAAGGGAATCAAGGGAGTATGCAGAAAGCATCCTTTCAATGTGGTTTCCAGTAAGGCCATAGGAAATGTCAGTTCCTCATCTAAAAGAGTCCTGAGATGGAGTGGAGATTACTTTGGTTCAATATAGACTTCCACTGAGCAGGTTTGTAAGCTCAGAGGTACAATCTAGGAATCTATAGCCTGAAACATAAATGCAACAAGAAATGAACAAGGGCCATTTGTAGTCAGATAGCTAGCTGAGGTCATGGCATATATATTAACCAGTAAGAGAAAATCAAATTTATTTGCTTGAGAAATAAGAGAGGTATGGAGAAATAAGAAGGTATGAGGAAGATCCATAAACATATCCATGGAGACCATGAGGGTATTCATACTTATTGACTGGGGACGTCGGGTTCTGGGAATTGCATTAATCACTAGATAATTAAGAGTAATTCAAGTTTTAAAAAATACACTTGACTATAAGATATATAGCACAAACAATTGGTTTGTGTATCAAGTACGAAATCTATAGCTTGGAATTTAAGAACAAGTTGGCTCATCTCACTATTTTTACAGGCCTTCTCTGGGTCTCTTCAGAATTGGAAGAACTATATTACAACTTTCTCAGGCACGTTGCGGTGAAGAAAGTATTGGCTTACTCAAAACAAGGGCACACAGTCAGTATTTCTCAGATGTGGCAGAACACTATAGAGGATACAGGAAGATGAAGGAAAAATTCCCTAGAGGTTGTTGTTGTGAGATCGCAGGTTAACTCAGAATCTTAAGTACGAGCAGAGGATGGCAATTACTATCAATAACAACATGAGCAAGGAAACATTAGCTAACATATTAAACTTATTAATGGTTTATGGAGTGCTAGGAAGTGTACTGTTTTGCATGTAGTATCTCAATTTTTCTTCATCTACCCATACAATTTGTAGTATTTACAGTCATTTGGATGATTATTACCCAACCCTTGTTGCTGGCTTTGGTTGGTGATTTCATTACTATATAACACACCTTGAAAAGTAAATAATTTCAGCCAATTAAATAGTGATCCAGCTTTTTCATTTTCCAGGCATACTTGAATATATCTCATTTGTGATATTTTAAAGTAGTTAAAATAGGATGAGCATGCTAAACAACATGGACAATGTTTATAGTTATTTAATATTATGAAGCAAACTATTCAAACAAACTAATAATTCAAGTATAAATCAAAACTCTCTGAAAATTTCTGTCTTCAGAAATTATAAGATTGTATTTGGGAATTATATTCTATTTTTGTTTCCTACCATTCCAGATAAGTGAAAGTTATTTCATTCATTCTTATAGCTACAGATAATTTATTTTTATCTATTCAGTTTTTCTCACACATTTATAGGAAAGATGATCAACTGCAAGTTGAAATTTAATGCACACAATTAAATGCATTAGCACTTTATGAAGAAGAAGCTAAGTAGATGACCTCTCACCTGATTATTAAAAATGCATCACTTAACATTTTTAGGTATCTGGTTACATAATGATGAGATAAGTGAAGCACTTTTGTCCCTAATTGTATGAAATATACTCTGTAGTACTACAGTACCTTGTATAGTTAGTATCATAGATTTCCCAAGGCCCAGTCAGGTGACGTTAACTCCACTTCATAATTACCATCTCTTTGGCTTTGTTAGAGTTCCACACTACAACTCGGGAAGCCAATCATAGGAACCCAGGAAGAGTAGACAAAGCAGAACAGCTTCAAGACCATCAAGTTGAAACTACAGCAACTGATGGACAACTCGATACCTGAATATAAAATCATGAAAACACAGGAGAAATAGTTTTGCAAGATGGTTGATGTCTACCTACAACATTATTAGGCAGTTTTATGACCAATTACACTATTTAATTACTAAACATTAGCATAATCTTTAGCAGAGGGGAATATCATTTCTATAAAACAATGAATATTGTTGTTTGCTCTGACAAATCTCACAAAATAAGTATGTGTATTCCAAATTTAAATTGCTTTTTCACTGCCTCATTGCTTCGGCAGAGAATTAGAATGAGCAGGGAACTCTCCACAGTACCATTCTCCACCAAATCCATGTCAATGTAGCCTCAGTTTATGGTGAATAATAACCAATTGTGAGAATGGTTTCTGAAAGATAACACATAGCTAACTGCAGTGGCCTGCCTCCAATGTTATCACTTGTTGATGAGATTATGAGTTCCAGTACTGCCTGAATGTCAAACTGAGAAATGGCCCCATTTAATTAAATATTAAAAGACAGACCTGATGTTGGTTCTCTCCAATAGAGGCTGGAGCTACCATTCCCTGGTTACATTCAAACTTCGTTGCCAGTGTAGTTCTATTAGAGAATAGGCAAATTTGTCTCAGTGTATTCATTTCCTATTCCCTAAAAGAAAGATATAGTTTATACATGAACCACTGTCTTCATTAATAAAATAATCTAATTAAATATATCTAAACTTAGCATGATATTTTAGTTGTTTAGGATAGTAAATATAAGATAAAACAAGAGGTAACACACCTGAATTAGACAGAGCAAATAAATAAAGGGGAAAAAGCCCAAGAGAAGGCACAAGAAACAGAAACTCATTTGCTTACACACTCAAGAATCCCATAAAAACACTAAACTGAAGTTATAATATATATGCAAAACATACATAGGGTAAAAAGAAAGAAGAAAAAACATGTAAAAATAAAAGATTTAAAATTTTGAAGAAAAACCCATGACATGATGTTGTGAGACAAGCCACCACCAAAGACACCATGAAGTTCATATTTTGTTTGACCAACTACTGTATGCAGCATTCCCAGTGAGAGTCCATTGAAGGAAGCTAAGTTTTCACTTGTAAATGGTTACAAATTGGAAATTGCTTCTGGGTTAGGGATTGAAGCATGTGTTCATTTCAACTCTATGGTCTTGTATTCTTGGTGTCCTCAATTTTTTGATCCAAGTGTTTGTGGATGGATGGCTGTTTGAGTTTCTCATTTGCTATGGTGCAACTTGTAGTCTTGGCAACTGCATGGGTTGTTTGGGGAGTCTCATGTTACCCTTTTGTGACTCAATTAGATGTCACCAAAAACTAGTATTTGAACCCTCGCTTGGTGATATGAGATGACTAGTTGGGGTATGAATCAATTCTTCTGCTGACAAACATCTCAGTTGTTTCTAATTTTTAGTTATTATTATGCATAGAGAAGCAATGAACATGGCTGAGCAAGTGTTTTGCGGTAGAATAAAGCTTCATTTGGATATGTGGTCAAATCCAAATCAATTTATCCTAAGATTAACACTGGTTCACATCTTCCTGTGGAACAACCGCATGGATTTCCATAGTACTCTACAAGTTTGCACTCCTTTCAGCAATGGATGAGTGCTCACCTTACTTCACATCCTTGCCAGCATGAGTAGTTACTCATTTTCTTGATCTAAACCATTTTGAAAAGTGGAAGATAAATATCTTGAAATAGTTTTCATTTGCATTTCCTTGATAAATAAGGATGTAGAATATTTTAAGTGTTTTATCTCCTTGTGTTTTCTCTTTAGAGATTTCTGTTTAACTCTGCACCCCATATTTCAATTGGGTTTTTATTTTCTTGTTATCTCCATAAGTTCTTTTATTATTCTGGATTACTTTAGCTATCTTGGGATTTTTTGTGTTTTTATGTGAAACTGACCTTTCAAGACCTGTAATGAATTGTGTGGTAATTATTATGGGGATTTCCTTGAAACTGTAGATTGCTTTTAGCAGGACTGCCACTTTTATTAGATTAATCCCACTGATCCATGAACATGGGAGACCTTTCCTTCTTCTAATATCTTCTTTAATTTTTTCTTTGGTGTCTTAAATTTTTGCCATGCAAGTCTTCCACTTGTTTGCTTAAAGTTGCCCCTGGATATTTTATATTATTTTGAGGCAATTGGGAAAAGTCGTTCCCTGATTTATTTCTCAATAGTGAATCAATTGTGTACAGGTAGCAACTGAATTTTGTGAGTTAATTTCATATCCAACTACTTTGTTTAAAGTTCTTATCAACTCTAGAGATTTCCTGTGGAATTTTTAGGGTACTTAAATATACTATCACATCATCTGCAAATAAAGATATTTTGACATGTTCGCTTGTAATTTGGATCCCCTTGATTTTTTTTCAGCTGTCTTATAGCTGTAGCTACATTTCAAATACTGAAGAAGATAGGTGTGGAGTGAGCAATATTAAATTTTTCCTGATTTTAATGGCGTCGCATTGAGTTTGTCTCCCTTTAAGGTGATATTGGTTATTGGCTTGCTGTAAACTGCTTTTATTATGTTGCAGGATGTCCGTTGTATTCCTTATCACTCAAGAACTTTATCATGAAGGGATGTTAGATTTTGTCAAAGGCATTTCTTTTGCATCCAATGAGATGACTGTGCAATTTTTTATCTCTCAGTTTATTTATATTGTGGATTACATTTTTTGATTCACATATGTTGAATCATCCCTCCAACTCTGAAATGAGGCCCACTTGATCATACGTGATAATTTTATAGATATATGTTTGTATTCAGTTTATTAGTGTTTTATTGATATTTTTGGGATCTATGTTCATAGGGACAACTAGTCTATAATTCTCTGTCTCTGTTATGTCTTTATATGGTTTGTGTATCAGGGTAACTGTGACTTAAAACAAACTGTTCAATGTTCCTTCCGATTCTATTTTGTGGAATAATTTGTGGAGAGTTGGCAGTCACAATCTTTAAAAGTCTGGTAGAGAATTCCATCCTACAAACATTTTTCCTGGGCTTTTGTTTTTGGTTGGGTGGCTTTTAATGGTTGCTTCTATTTCACTAGGGCTTGTAGATCTTTTAAAATTGCTTCTCTGATCTTGATTTAGCTCTAGCAAGTGTAATGTATTTAGAAAATTACTCTTTTTTTAAAAATTTACATTTTGTGGAATATAGGTTTTTAATAAGCCCTTATTATTCTCTGGATTTGTTTGCCTGTTGTTATGTCCCCCTTTTCATCTCCTATTTTATTAATTTGGATCTTATCTCTTGTCTTTTAGTTTGACAATCTTGTTGATTTTCTCAAAGAATAGACTCTTTGTTCCTCTGATTCTTTTTACTGATTTTTTTTTGTTTCTATAGTACTGATTTTAGTGCTGACTTCTTTCTATATACTCCTTTTGGTGTGTGGCATCTTCTTTTTGGTCTAGAGCTGAGAAGTATAATATAGGTAATTAGTGCTATGAATTTGTCTTTCTTGTGTTCCACCAAGTTTGGGTTGTATGTTCATTTAGTCAATTCTAGAAAGTCCTCAATTCCTTTCTTAATCTTTGTATTGACCAATTTTTATTCAGTAGCAAATTGTTCAGTTTCCATGATCTTTTAAGCTTTTTGCTGTTGTTAATATCCAGCTTTAGTCTGCGATGGTCAGATAGGATACAGGGTGTTATTTCAGTTTTCTTCTATCTATGGAGACTTTGCTGTGTCTGAGTATGTGATCAGTTTTGAAGAAAGTTTAATGGGAATTTGAGAAGAAGGTATATTATTTTGTGTCTGTGTGATATTTTCTGTAAATATGTTAGGTTCATTTGCTTTTTAATATTAGTTAGGTCTAGCATTTCTGGTTTAGTTTCTGTCTGGATGACCTATCTCTTGCTCAGAGTTGGATATTGAAATCTCCATCCATAGGTGGATGAGGGTCAGTATGTGTTTTAAGCCATAATAATGCTTATTTTACGAACTAGCCGGCCCTAAGTTTGTTACATAGATAAGCATTGAAATGTCCTCTTAGTGGATTTTTCTGAGATGCCTATTAGTGTCCTTCCCTATCTCTTCTGACTAGTTTTGGTTTGAATTCTATTCTGCCAAATATTAAAATGGCTAGACTAGCTTGCTTTTAGAGTCCATTTTCTTTGGAATATCTTTTCTTTCCCATCCTTTTATCCTGACATGATTTCTATCATTGATGATATGTTGATAATCTCTTTCTTGAATTTATCAGAAGGATGGACCTTCCATTTTATTTATTCAGTTAGTCTGTGTCTTTTATTTGGAAATTGAAACCACTGATGTTGAAAGACATCAATATGTAAATTCCTGTCATTTTGTTGTTGTGCTGGTGGTAGTGTTGGTGACAATGACGGTGGTGGTAGTGGTGTGAGTGAGTGTATGCACACATGCATGCAGGTGTATGTGTGTGTGTTTACCCACTTTTGATTTGCTGGTCTGGTATTATTTATTCCTTGTGTTTTCTTGTATGCAGTTAACCTCTTTAGTACCGTATTGAAAGATATTGCTTAAATTTCACTTTTTCTTGGAATATCTTGTTTTCTCCAATTATGCTTATTGAAAGTTCTTTTGGGCATAGTAGGCTGGTCTGGTCTGTGGTTTTTTAGAGTTTGCAAAACATCTGTTTAAACCGGTCTGTCTTTTAGAGTCTCCACTGAGAAGTCAATTATAATTCTAATAGGTCCTCCTTTATATGTTACCTGATGTTTTTCCCTTGCAGCATTTTATATTCTTTCTTTGATCTGTATATTTCATATTTTTATTTATTTTTGTGGGGAGGGTTCTTTCTTTTTTGTGAAATCTCTTTGGTATTCTGTATGTTTCTTATATCTTAATAGGTATTTACCTTTTTAAGGCAGTGGTGTTTTCTATTATGAATTGTTGAAAATATTTTCTGTCATTTGATCTTGGTTTTCTTTCTTTCCTCTCTTCCTATTATTCTGAGCCGTGGTCTTTTCATATTGTCTCAGATTTCCTGGATGTTTTTGGCAGGATTCTTCTACATTTAACCTTTTTTTTTCTGACTGAGGTATCAATATATTCTACTTTGTCTTAATTCCTGAGTTTCTTTGTTCCATCTCTTTTATTCTTTTAGTGAAGCTTGACTCTGAGATTGCTGTGTGAGTTCCTAAGTTTTTCATTTCTAGACTTCCCTCAGTTTGGGTTTAATTTGTTTATTTGATTCCTGATTTAAAACCTTGAACTACTTTTTATTGATTTCCTCCCACCTATTGATACTTGGGTATCTCATACATTTCTTTAAGTGATTCATTCACTTTCTCTTTAAGAACCTCTGTCTTATCCATAAATGCTATTTTATGGTATTTTTCTTTTGCTTAACTATAGTGCAATTTTCTGAGCCTACTATGCTAGAGTTGCTGGGCTCTAGGAGAGGTGCCTTTTCCTACTTGTATTTTTGTATGCTCAACTCTGGCCATCTGGGTCTGGGAAGATTCTAATCTAGTTTTTGATATCTGGTTTTGTCTTTTTGGGTAGATATTTTGTTACATGGCTTTGTTTGATTGGTTTTTTTTTTTGGTTTTTATTTTTGTTTGTTTTTCCCTCTCTGCTTCTTAGGAGAGTGTGTTGGTTGTGTGTTGTCTGGTGGGAAATTCTTCTGGTTTCTTGCTATATGTAACGTCTGGAAGAGAAGAAAGAAGGTCGTTCCACTAGGATTTACTTAGTGTCCTAGGAATAGTGGCAAAGTGAAGAGAAATCAAAGTAGATGGCCAGCTGTGAATCTCTTGGAATGAGACTCAGGGTTTGGACATGGAAGATCTGAGAGAAAGATGAAGATCTCCAGCCTACCTGAATACCAGGCCTGAATTGTTTGTGAGTTACTAGGGAGTGTCTGCTAGCTTTGGAACTTCAATGAAGTCATGAATGAAGGAAGGGTAATCAGAAAGGGATGATTTGGACGATCCACTGAAGATGGATGAAGAGGTGCATGGTCCTATGTAAACCTAGGGAAGAGACTGGTGATTTGGATTTGGAGGAGTGGAGGGATGGTGAAGATTTACAGTTAACCTATCTGTTTCTTTGGCCAGATTTGATATTTTAGTTCTTATTGAGGAATTTGGAACATGAGAGACAAATAAAAATTTATTTGTAGATAGAAAATTTTAGAATTCATGTTAAAACCCTTTAAACCTCTGACTAGTATGTAAGATTTGTCTGTATCATTTGATTTGTACAATTTTATCTAAAAATTATCCAATGAATAATGAACAGTTGGATATAAGGATATAAAACTATTGAGAAAGGAAATGGACCTTTTTCCATAGAGAAAGCACATTCTCAACTTCACACTAATATGATTTGTAATTCTGTGGCCAAGATCACAGCTGGTGTCTTTGAGATCAGGCAATCTCTTTAAAGACTATGTAAGAGGCAGCACCTTGTCCTTGCTCTGCCTCAGGGTTTGTAGAAGCGTCAGATTTAACTGGACAGTGTTTCTTCTATGCTCTTGTTTTATCACCTATAATTTAAAAAAAATCAAAGATGTTTTGTAAATGTGTGAAATACAAATGCAATTTAAAAATTTTAAATGCTTTCACACTTTGACATTGTGTTTCCAATGAATTTTTGAGGAATATTTTAGTATTTAAGATGTCTAAACTATTTGCTGTAGTAATTCTAAACTCCATACATTGTTTTCAAAGCATATTCTTTTCTTTTTGTTTTGTTTTCAACTAGGACCCCTACTATGGCTGGTGGCCTATTTTCTATTGACAGAAACTACTTTGAAGAGATAGGAACATACGATGCAGGAATGGATATCTGGGGTGGAGAGAATCTTGAAATGTCTTTTAGGGTAATTGAATTTTTCTTTATTTTTAAACTCTGAACATCATATGTGGTAGCATGCACCTATCACACTCAATAATTTACTGTCAATTTTTCCTAAGTGATGAAAATTACTGATCATTTGGTCAATATATGTTTATTTAAAACTTTTACTAGAATCCTATTGCATGCAATGTTTATTGTTAAATTGGGAATTATGTTAAATTTACATTTTCCAAATCACTTTCATGTACAGCCAGAATGCGTTGCGGTTTTCCCTTGTTAGAGCAGAGTGGCTTCAATTTCTGATTGAAGCATTTCTCCATCAACAAATCTGGTGTTCTTTACCTGATAATTGGAAGTGTTTATGTGACCTGAACTGCAAATGCTGCATGAATTTGTTCTTAAGGAACTTTAAGATCAACTGTAGTCAAAGAATTTTGATAATTCTTCACGAAGCATTATTGCTTTTGCAACCACAGAAATTAGTGTTTAATATATTTAATTGAAAAATACAAATTTACTTGATAAAAGAACTTTCAAAAAGATGAGATTTGAGGTCAACGCTTTTATAAGATCATTTAACATTTTATAGGCAATATTGGAAATGCAGCTTCCAACTGTATCTTTATTCTAGGAAGTAGAAAAGAGATTTCACATACTTAACTTCAACCACATATATTATTTTAAAAAGAACTATTTTAATAAGACTAACTATTCCTTAATAAAATTCAATACAAAGCACTTATAGCAGCAGCATTTTTAACAAAATCATCCATAAAATTAAATGAGCAGAGTTTGAACACATTAATGTAATCAGTTGAAAATTAGGTTTTAACTTCAATTTGTAAGTTAGTTTTCCACTAACACAAAAATATGTGATATTGTGTAAGAAATTGTTCCAATTTGGGGGATTAGAAATATGTTGTGATGCTTAAGAGTACTTGCTGTTCTTGTAGACTGCACAAGTGGATTCAGATTTAATTCCTAGGACCCTCATGGTCCATTACAATCATCTATAGCTTTAGTTCTGAACATCTCTCATTATCTTCTAACTATGCAGGCACCAGGCACATGTTGTGCAAACACACACACACACACACAAATATACACAAAGATAAGATAAAATAAGAAAATATGCAAAAGCATTTTTTGAATATTTTCATAAAATTATTGAATAAAGTTTTAATTTTTAATGTAGAATTTAGTTTGTGGTAGTTGAGATGTTTTAAAAGCAATAGAACTGGCTTTTTTCATTACATATGTCTATAAGTCAGATGATTATCATGACCACACTTAGAGTATTTTGTTTATTTCTTTATATATTTATATTATGTGTGACTTGTAATAAAATGTTAGAACCATGATTAGAACAGTCTTTTACCACCAGGCTTATGTAATAGTTTTTTGCAGAAACACTGAAGACATTTCGAGACAGACTCATTTAATATAGATCTATGAATGATAAAAATAAGAAATGACCCAAAAATATCAAACAGGTGCAAAAATAAAAGCAAGAAAGAAAGGGAGGGAAAATATTAATAAACACAAAAGACTTTTGCTTTTATTTTTAGAGGAAATAGTAAAAGCATGTAAGTTCTTATTCACAGATTTTCTGGGATTGTGTGAGGAATACAGTCAACAGAGCAACAGTCCTGTTACTGCTGGCCCAATTGTTTATCTTCTCTGTGTTCTTCACCTTCTTAAAGTGTCCTATTATCTCTGTTCTACATATTAGGCTGGTTATCTACCTATAGCCCCCCTCACTTTGATTACATGCCTCCCACATTTGAGGGAGACTGAATGACATGTTCATACATCTACATGACTAATAGGATTATTAGGAAAAACCTGGTCAGGAAATATGACAGAGTTACACATGTGTAAAAGGGGTCGTGCAGATATCAGGAAAGCAGATGGAAGGTAACTGAGAGCCTTACGAATAATCAGAACCCTGAAAAATGACGGTAGATTCTGTGCTCAACTACTTAGGGATATTAACAAATTAAAGAATATATTAGTGACCATTTTCAAAGGTTTTAGACATTACTGTTTTAAGCACCATCACCACCACCCCCCAATTTGTCTATGGTTGCTCTCAGAACATATTGTGTTATTTGCTAAAACCTTGATTGACTATCCAGGTTACATATTTCATGACAGACGTACATTCAACATAGGATGCAAAGATGACTAAGGCATGATGTTTTCTTGTTCTTGTGTAGCAGCATTCCTATAAGACATAGATGTTATTGACAAAAATAATTGATATTGTTTCTTATATATGTCAAATAATTTCATGTGAACAAGTCCATTCAACTCAGCTGAATAAGTGACTATCATAGTAATGCTTGTGTGGGTTTTTAGTTGTAAAGTTTTCGGTTAGCACTCTAAGTAAAACATAAGAAATATTGGAATTTGAAACATATTCGTGTACTGGAAAGTCTTAAGGAAATTTAAAACAAAAGAAATGAATGCATTGCCAATTGTCTTTTATTTTTATTGTGGTATCCCTTTGTTGATGATAATTATGGAGGTCATCTAGGCGTTGTAGACATTAGCAAGTTAAAGTTATAGACTTCACAGGAACAATGCTTCTATCTCCTTAGCAACAATCAATTTAAACACCGTGATAAAGCATTACAAGATAACTTTGAAGCAAGAAAATAAAATTCCTTGCCAAGGTATAATGGTATGTCTTCTTGTGTTGGTAGTAATTTGAGAATAGGATTGCCAAGAACCAAAGCTACCATTCTGTGATCGCAAATTCTGTTGCTTTGTGTCCTCCAGTACATCCTCAGCCATAATGTAAGAGACTGAAGAGTTGCCTAAAGAAAGGATGAGACAATCACATGATGCATTTTCTTTCCAGATTTCCAATATGGTTGCTTCATAGGTGATATCTTTCTTTGAATGATTCCTCCTGTGGTAGAAAAATGTGTATCCAGCACCTATGAGAATAGCTAGAGGGAGATTCTAATACCTCAGCAAAAATTTAGTTTCTGACTTTCTTTCCACTAAACTGTACACGTCACTGATGTAACAAAACCCTAAGGGGAAAACCTAGGTAGAAATGAACTAATAAATGAATTAATTTTATCTGAATTTATTGAAGTCAATAAATTCTGAGTATATAATACTGATAGAGAAGCTTGATGGCCTCGTGGAATTTATATTTTAGTAGGGCACAAGATCAATGAAGTGTATCAATATATGAGCCATTAGTGTTTAAGAAAATAATCACAGAAGGGACCAAGACAATGAACTGTTCATTGTGGGAAGGTGGTAAGGGGCTGAGATTTTGCAAAGTTTATACATTTGTCGATTTTATAGAAGGAAACCTGAGTGAGGACTAAGCGATAAATTAAATGAAATCTGAATTACTATAAAAGTGTCATCTCTCTTCCTATGGTAATTTTATTAGCATGTTACCCAACATATCTTGCTGCCAAAATTCTTTGCATTTCATAAACAATACCACATGGAACATAATGACACAAAGACCAGTGGTACTAATACTCCATATCACTTTGTACATGTGACAATGGAAATAGTCTGCCAGCTGTTGAATTGTTTAAGCTGTTTTAGGAAGAAGGTCTGAGAAAGCACAAGTGGAAGGCCCCTCCTACGAGCCTTGATAGACTAATGCCTGGAAGTTTGTATTGAAAGTTAAGCAGCCTGGTCCCCAAACTAAGCTCTAGTACTATCTTTGGAGGAAAGTTGGAATAGGTTAGTATATTTCTAAATTTTAGTTCATCCATTTCTAAAATGGAGAAGACATAGCAATACCTTATATGTTTGAAAAAAAAGAGGCAAAATGAATTACGGATATAGTTTTAAATATACTGTTTCCCATAGATGAAATGTATCCTAGACGTCATCTCTTTAAATATGGTAATAAATTATGGATACAGTTTTGAATATACTGCTTCCCACAGGGGAATTGTATCCTAGAAGCCATCTCTTGAAATATGGTTATAAGCTTTGCACAAACCACATCATTGCTGAGTATCAGTTAATAACAACCTTTCTGTAAAATCTTTTCATGAGAGAATGCATATAAAAAGCCCTTCAATACCTGAATATGCAACACATATATAAAGTATCTCCATGTTCCCCACATGAGAAGAAATAATAAGGGTGAAAGCTAAATTGAATTAATTATAAAAGAGTAAAATTTTTAAGAAACATGATGGGAACAAAAGTCTGTTCCTTTGGAAAAATTGAAAAAAATCTTTATGAAATTGTGGAAAACAGAGAGCCGACAAATAATACCAATGGCGAGAAAGAGAAAGGAGGTATAACAATAGATTTTTGAATTATAAAAACTGTGTGAAAATAGTTTGGACAGTATAGAATTAATTGTATAATTCCAATTGTATAATCCTGTCCTATCCAAGCCATTCTTTATACATTTTACCCTAGGAAATGATAAAATGGGCAATTTCCTTAAAAGTAAAAGTGTTAAAGTACATTGGAAATTGACACATTAGTCTCACGTCTAGTAAAGAAATATATGAGGCATAGGAAAGATTTTTCAGACCAGAACTCTATAGCCAGATAGCACTATTGGTAAATTTTATTAGATTTTTATCATATTACATGGATTTCAACACAAATATTTTCAAAAATTTAACTACATTATTACAGTAAAAACCAATGTCACTTGTGAACATGGATTTAAAAAAGCTTACAAAACCTTATCAGTTAATCTTTCAAATTAAAAATAATATCTTTAAGTGGTATTCATCACAGAGATATAATTTTCACTGAATGTTTAAAAACCAGTCAATTTAAATCCCAATGCTAACCAAATAAAAGGTAAAAATAAATTGAGCAAATGAATGGATTTATGAAAAGTTCTAATAAAAATCATATTGTTCTGCTTTTAGGTAAAGAAAAGGAAAATTTTTTTGAACAAATGAATTATTGAAAATTCGATAATGGGGTTCCAGTGAGAAAAATTAATGAAGAGTGAATATAAAATCTACACACTTTTACCAATAAAAAATGGAATGTAGGATCTTTGTAAATTTTTTGGTGATTAAAACTCTATTTAATCCCAACACTCGGGAGGCAGAGGAAGGCAAATCTCTGTGAGTTCGAGGCCAGCCTGGTCTACAAGAACTAGTGCCAAGACAGGCACCAAAGCTACACTGAAACCCTTCTTCAAAAACAAAGCAAAAACAAAAACAAAGGATTCTAGTCTGTTTGGATGCACACCTTCTTAGGCTTGGATGGAGGGGGAGGGTCTTGGACTTCTTAGGACTGGAGGGGGAGGGGGNAGGAGGGGAGGAGGTGGAAATTTTGAATGCTATTATTTATAAAGCAATAAAAAAGATCAAAAAAAAAACCCAAATAAACAAAAGCTCCATTTGAGCAGGAAGTAGGGAAAGATACCTATAAAATCACATAACTACCCTTTGAGAATTCCAATCTGATAAACAGAACTAGACATCACCAGAAAAGCTACCTAGCAAGGGTAGCCAAGTATTTTTTTAATTGTTTTTTTATTGAGCTCTACATTTTTCTCTGGTCCCCTCCCTGCCTTTCCGGTCTCCTTCAACCCTCTTCCAAGGTCCTCATGCTCTCAATTTACTCAGGAGATCTTGTCATTTTCAACTTCCATGTAGATTAGATCTATGTATGTCTCTCTTAGGGTCCTCATTGTTGTCTAGGTTCTTTGGGATTGTGATTTGTAGGCTGGTTTTCTTTGCTTTATGTTTAAAAACCACATGTTATAACCAAGTCTTTGAACTCTAGGAAACCTCACTTAATGTCAATAAAGCAGATGAGGAATTGAAGATGTTTAGTAACATCAACCTTGAGTAACACACTTACACACACACACACACATATTCAGGAGTGTGTGTGCACTAACTTCCATGTATGTACACACACATACCAACTACACACTTAATAAATATCACAGGAATATGAGGAAAAGATGAAGTTGGCATCTTACTAGTTCTACTTAAATTATAGTGGAACTTATGGTTGCACAATGTTATGGAAATAAAAGCAAAACATCCTAGGGAGGAAGATATTAAGACTGTCATTGAGTATTGTCTTAAAAATCTCAAAAAATAAACAGAATTTATAAAATACTGCTAAAATATACAACAGTTTCTTTCATTTCTATGTAGGACACAAATTAATCAAACTGAAAAAATATTATTATAGCACGAAAAATGTGAAAGAGTGATTATAAGACAATAATAAAATTGCAATTTCCTACTGTGAAAAGAAAAATATCTAAATAAATTTAAAATTTACCGTATTTATTTGCTGATAACTTCCACATCATAAAGAATGCTTCCTCCTCCTTTGCATTAATACTAAGCAGACTACAAGGGATTTTTATTTATAGAATTTGACAAACTAATTCTAAAACCCATATAAAAACACAAGTTTTTGTAGAATGCTTAAAATCACTTTGGTAAAACAAAAAGTTGAACAACAGTGTAAATTAAATGTACTGCTAGCTATAGTAAATAAGACTGCAGAACAGCAATAAATATGAGGCAGTGGAACAAATCTGAAAATCTGGAAACAAACCCACAAATATATGAGCATAATTTTGTCAACAAATACTCAAAGGCTATTCAGGAAAAAAAAATAACATGTTTTCAATAAATGGGATTGGAACACTGGAAATACATATAGAAGAAAATCTGTCCAAAACTAAAAACCAATGATTAATTCAAATGTAGGCCTATAGTTATACAAAAAATACATTTGGAAACAAAGTTTGACTATTATTGTGAAGCTACTATTTTTATTATTGTTATTAACATTAATATCAATATTTTATTAATAACTGATCATTTGTTTTAAAGAGAGAAATTTTCTATCTGTGTACCAATTTTCTTTTCTTACAAATTCCTTTGCAAAATTCAGTACATTTGTTTGTTTTATATAAGCAAGGAAAAGATCTTGGTGTATGAAATTGACTTCTTCTTTTCAAACTGTAGAAGTAATGGGGTGGAAAGAAGTTAGAAACAGAGTAAAAATGAAAAGGAGAGATTCCAAAAAACAGTGTGAAAAGAAGCTAAAGAAACTGTTTTACAATATTACAAGAAGCCAGGAATTTTCCCACAAATGCCTATCCAATGTAAATTGTAGCAAGTGAAAGTGAGTCAGAATGATGTGCTAGTAGCAAATCATTGCAGACAAAAGTCTTCCTGGAATAGTTCGAGTAGAACTCTTTACATTTTTCTAAACTTAATTCTTCTGCTTAAGGAAAAGATAGCTGTCAGTGTAGAAAACTTGACTTCGTTTTCTTTTTATTTGAAAAATTGTAGGAACTAGGAAATGATGGAAGTCTTTCACTTAATTGAAATTAATGTTAGTATGCTCCTATATTAGTCATGATTTTGATATATATGTTTTAAGAAGCCGTAATATTGTAATATGATTTATTTGACTTAGTTTCAATAAAGTATGAGGTGATAAATTAAGGTTATATGTACACATGACCTCATAAAGAGTATAAACCAATGTTAATGAGTTGAACCAACAAACGTCTTTATGTCTACCTGTTGACTCTAAGCTAAATGTAAAAGACTTCAATAGACAACTTTCTTAACCTTAATGCTTAGTTTCTTTTTTATATCCCTTTTTTTCTACCTTCTTCCCTCTATTGCTTTTTGTTGCTGCTGCTGCTACTGTTGATTGTTTTAAAGAGATTCTCACTGGATAGTACAGGCTAGTCAAGAACTCACACAGCCATCATCTAATGCAATGATTATAGTTATGATCTATCATGTTTGGTTTTAAATCTATATTTTCTAATTTTTAGGGGATTTTTTTCATTCAAAAATTTACACTTCCTCCCCTCCTCCCATTTCCCTCCCACTCCACCACTCACCCACCTCCCTCCAACCTCCCTCCTTAAGAGAGGGCAGGGAACCCTGCCCTGTGGGAAGTCCCTACATCCAGGCCTTGGAAGCTTTGCATCCAAATAGACTAGGGTCCCAAAAAGCCAGTACATGCAGTAGAATCAAGTCCCAATGCCTTTATCAATGGCTTCTCAGTCAGCCCTCATTTTCAGTCACATTCAGAGTCCGGTTTGATTGCATGCTCATTCAGTCCAGGTCCAGCTGGATTTGGTGAGCTCCCATTAGAACAGGCACACTTGTCTCAGTTAATGAACCAACTCCTCATGGTGGTCCAGACTCCTTGTTTATCCTCTCCCTCCCTCTGCCCTTCAACTGGACCTTGGGAGCTCAGTCAATTGCTCTGATGAGAGTCTCTGTCTCTCCATCCGTCGCCGGATGGAGATTCTATGGTGATATTTGATATAATCATCAGTGTGATAGTGGGGCAAGGCCAGTTCAGGCACCCTCCGCTCTGCTGCACAAGGACCTAGCTGGGAACATCCCCGTGGACACCCTTGATCCCCTCTAGAGCCAAGTCTCTTGCCAACCCTAAAATGGCTCCCTCAATGTATACATCTTCCTCCCTTGTAGGTGGGAGAACCAGGAAGGAGTTGGGGGAGGGGAGAAGTGTGATCAGGATATGTTTTATTTTCAGTTGTGAGGTTACAATTGTATGATTCCCTATATGCCCATAGAAAGAACAGGGGAAATGATCAAGTAGATTAGACACTAATACAGTTTTAGGATGATAGTAACAAGAATTCATTGTTTGCATTGTTTCTTAAATTATAATAAGTTAAAATTTAATTAAGTGGAGGATTGCATTTGTTAAACCATAAAAGGTAAAATAGTTCTATTGTATACTCTTTAATCCAAACTATAACTTGTGTGCATATTAAAAAAGAACATGTAGAATTTGTCTTTCTAAGTATGGATTACTTCATTTAGTATAATATTTTCTAGTTTTATCATGATCTCCCCATTTTATACAGTTGAATAGTAAATCCATTGTGTATATTTATCATATTTTCATCATATAACCATCATTTGAGGAACATTTTATTTGTCTTCTTTTTCTAAGTCTTAAGTATCAATGAACATGGTAGAGCAAGTATCTATGGTGCAGAATACTGAATCCATTGGGCATATCTTGAGCAAGGGCACAGCTGCATCATATGGTAGTTCTATTTTAGCTTTTTGAGATTTCTCCAGATTGATTTCCAGAGTGGCTGCACAAGTTTGCAATCTGACCAACAGTTCTCTTAATATTTGGCAGCATTTTTAGTTATTTTCTTAATCTAAGATATTTTGACTAGAGTAAGGTAAAATTTAAATGTAGCTTAATATGTATTTCCCTAGCTGCTGAAGATTTTGAATACCAAGATATATCTTATACAATTTTGTTTCTTTTTTTTCAGTACTCTCTGTATAGGTATATAGCCTTTATTTTTTAAATTGGAGTCATTTTCTTTACTGTGTTTTGAGTGCTTGGTATATGCTTGACTGAAATTCTCTATCAGATGTATAGGTGCCAAAATGTCTCTCCCACTCTGTGGGCTGCCTTTTCACAGATTTATTTTTTTCTTTCCTGTATGTAAGATATTTAGTTTCATGAGCTCCTCTATGTTGTCAGTTATTGGTCTTAAGTCTGAACTGTAGACAGAGTTTCTTTCCCACACAGCCCCACAGTCATTCAGTCTCAAAGAAGCAGCCGGGCAGTGGTGGCGCTGCTTTTAACCCTAGAACTCATTAGGCAAAGTCTAGTAGTTCTCTGTGAGTCTGAGGCCAGCCTAGTCTACAGAGTGAATTTCACAACAGGCATCAAAGCTACAAAGAAACCCTGTCTCAAAAAAGAAAAAAAGAAGGAGGAGGAGGAGGAGGAGGAGGAGGAGGAGAAGGAGAAGAAGAAGAAG
>LOEQ01001863.1:227250-261405 GCA_001685075.1 Bramus lutescens
GAAGAAGAAGAAGAAGAAGAAGAAGAAGAAGAAGAAGAAGAAGAAGAAGAAGAAGAAAGAAAGAAAAATAAAAAACATACAGAGGTTTATATTAATTATAAGCTGTTTGGCCTATTAGCCCAGGCTTGTTATTAACTAGCTCTTATAACGTAACCCATAATTCTTGTCTATATCTAACCTTCTCTCAGTAAGCCATTCTCATCTTTCTTCCTCTGCATCTGGCTTCTGAGTGAATCTCATCCTTTCCTCTTCCGAGAATTCTCCTTGCCTGGTTGCCCTACTTATACTTGCTGCCTGGCAACTGGCCAATCAGCATTTTATTTAACCATTATGAGTGACAAACCTTTACAATGTACAAGAACATTATCCCACAGCACTGAACAAGTGCACACCTGTAAAGTTCTCTTCCACACATATATCTTTCAGGTTGCTGCTTATGTCTTTTTCCAGCAATGTCAGCCCTTCAGGCTTAAGATTGAAATCTTTGATTCATTGTTTGTGTGTGTGTGTGTGTGTGTGTCATAATGAAATATATGGGCCTAATTGCTTTCTTCTATAAATGGACTGTTGAGAGCCATCTTTCTGGGGTGACTTCTACCCCAATCTTAGCTGTGTCAGGTAGGATTGTGAGGAGTAATAGCAATAAGAAAGAATCACAGAGACCCAAGAAAGTAATGGAAGGGTAACTCAGTGAATGAAGAAAATTCACTTGTTTTTATTTTCCATATACTTTTATACCTTAATACAAAAGGAGGGAAGAAGCAAAAGACAGCTTTAACATGATACAAAGGACAACCTGAATAGTTATTGCCCCAATACTTGAGGTATCAAGGAATTATATCTTGAGTTAAACATTCTGTTGTTTAGACCATGAACCCAGCCTAGACTAAGTATCCTGAAGGCAGCCACTCCCTAGGTCAAACCTTCTATTTCAAAAGAAGTAGCAGAAGTATACTTGAACTCTCTGACCTTTGGTCAGTGTTGAATGGGTCTACCTCTATGGACCATCTCAATGTTCAAAGCACATAGTAATCACACCCTAGGTCAGGGTATGTATCCACACTTCTTCTCAACAAGTTTGAGTGAGCAAAACAAAACCAGTCTCTCAACTTCTGACAAGGTGAAATAGGCTCACATTTCTGGGCCTTCACAATGGACATTCTTTTGTTTGTTTGTTTTCAGCAATATATAGTGAGGAGATTGTCTTTTCTCTGAAGTTTATTTTTGTATTTTTATTTGTCACAGATAATGTGATCATAAGGTTGTACACTCATGCTTGTGTATTCTATTTCTTTCTGCTGTCTGATTTTTTTGGCAGTAATAGCTTTTTTTAATCACAAATGCTATATACAAGAGCTTCAAATATGTTATGGTAGTCTTTCCAGCACTGTTCTTTTTCCCTTTGATCACTGTGTGATTCATATTCATTTTAGAATGTCTTTTTCTGTTTCTATGAATAATGAAGTGCAGGGGGTGATGTGTATTCCATTGAACCAGTAGGCTGCTAGCAGTATCACGATCATTTTCTCAATCATAAGTCTACCAATCATTTTACATTTGAAGTTTTTCTGTTCTCTAAGGCCTTTTTCAATCTATTGTTTCAGAAACTGAGAGTTCTCATTATATACGTTTTTACTTATTTGATTAGGCTTATTCTTAGTTTTAAAATACATATTTTTTAGATTCTTTGAAATTTCATTCTTACAAGTGTTTTGTTGCATGTAATTATGTGCATCATACATGTATCTGATGCTAATATAGTACAGAAATGGATATTGGAAGCTCTTAGACTGGAGTTTCATTTATCAGTCACTGTTGGTACTGAGCATCAATCACTGGTCTTCTATAAGATCAACAAGTTCTTTTAACCACTGAGTCAGTTCTCCAGCCAATATTCCTAGTTGAACGGGAATGTTTCTATGACCTTCTTCCTAGTGTCTTATTGGTATATGGGAAGACTATTGGTTTTTTAAGTGATATTTGTGTCCTGCCACTTTACTGAAATTTTAATTAGATATAGAACTTTTCTAATAGATTTTGGGATTTATATATGTATTATATCATCTTACATAGAGACAATTTGTCTTTGTTTTTCAATATTTATATATATTTATTTTCGTTTTCTTGTCTTATTGCTCTAGTTAATTCTTCAAACACTATGCTGAAAGGAGTAGGGAAGTAGAAAGTCAAGTCTTGTTTATAAATTTAATAAGATTGCTTCAGTTTTTCTGCATTTAGGTATTATTGGTTGTGGCTGTGTCAAATATAATCTTTGTTAAGCTAAGGTATGACCTTTACCAATCAACTCTCTCTAGGATTATTATTATGAAAGCATGGTGTATTTTGTCAGAATCCTTTTCTGAATCTACTGAGATGATCATGTAATTTTTGCATTAAAATCCATTTATATTACTGAATTGTTTATTTTAATTTAATTTTAACTGCATCTGTAATATAAAGCCAACTCCATCATGTTGGATGATATTTTTCATGTATGTCTGTATTCCATTTGATAGTATTATTGAGAATTTATTAGAGATTTTTGCATAGATATCTTTGTATTTTTACTGTGTTTAGGTAACAGAGTTGATACTGGTTTCACAAATTAGCTTGGAAGATTGATGGTGGATAAGTTTTTGATGTATTTCCAATATTATTCCAATTTTTCTTCAGTATCTGTTAAAATGTTTTCCTGTTAATATCTGGTTCTGTTTATTTTGATTACGTTTTTTATTTTTAATTTTAATTTTGCTTAATTGCCACAGGGCCTGTCAATCATTTTTACTATTTCAAAGAATATATATATAAAGGGATATATACATATCCCTTAATATGGATTTCAATGTAGGTTAATCTGCAAAAAATTATATGAAGAAATATTTTTTATGTTATCTTTATAAAAAAAATTTTGATTAACCTCCCATTAAATATGCTCAATCAAGCAAAACAGAATTAACCATGCCCAGGAGTTATTAACCAAACAAAATGAAATCAGTGGTATTCTGTATATTTTTGTTTCCTTTTTCTTTGACTGACATTAATTGTCTTATTAATCTTTTCCCTATATTGATCTTCACTTTTATGGGTTTTATGAGTCTTGTTTGTCTCCTGTTTTCGTGGTATTGATATTTGAAAAAGAGAGAGATAACATATAAATTTTGTGGGTGAGGAGGTGAGGAGGATCAGGAAGAAGTTGGAATAGGGGAAAATATGATCAAATATATTTTATGAAAAATGCTTTAACAAAATATAGGAAAAATTGAAATAATACCCTGCTGATTTATATTTGATATATTCCTGAAATACTTCTATATGAAGTGATTGATTCTTTTTTTATTTAAATACAATGAATTAACTTAGAACTGTTTATCTTAGAAACTGAACCTTAATTTCTTTTATATCAAAATGGAAACTTTAAGAAATATTATGCACAAGTTTTTAATATTTTTATCATTGTATGTATGTGTACATAAATACACACAATGGACACATATCATAAAATATATGATAATGTGTTATATATACACACATATTGTATATATACATGTATATAATCTATATATACATACACAAAATGACAAACATATTAAGTATATATCTATATATACATATATACACAGAGTGTATATATACACATATGCATATATTATATATTATACACTTAATATTATTAATGAGATACTTGCCATTAGCTTAAAATGTAGTTTACAAATAATTTATATTAGATCATTTACTCTTTGTCTGGAAAAATATATTCATATGTACAGAACATGTATGCACAGTGTCTGTCTCATGGGGTTTATGCTACTGGGAGATGAAAAGAATAAATGAATAAGCATAATAATCACTCTGACAATATTAGAAAAAGAAATGTGCCTAGTAGAAAACAAAGCTATATAAAGTAATAAAAAACATGAATTATGACTGATATAATTTTATTAGAGTGTTCTGGAGTACCTGTAAAAGGATAATTGAACCTCAACCAAATGACATGAAAAATTTCCAATTGTACAAATTTTTGCTGAGGGACAGTCAAGAGAAAGCATGCAGTATACTTAAAAGGTGTTGAAGAGTCATTAAAATAACTGGATTCATTCATAAAAACTTAGAAAATACACATCTAAAAGACAGGAAATATTGAAAGTACAACTCATTGTCTCGGACAAAGTATGTTAGTTGACTGGCTTACATTACAGTCAATGTATGCTTGCTATTTAAGAAGTACTGTCCTAGGTTTGAGACATACAGAAAAGAGTTAAACAGTCCAGGGCATGTTCTAAGGACTTATACTGTTTTGAATGCCTTTGTTTGCACAGCAAATCACAGCTTATTTTTATACAGAGTGTCATGATAGAAGGTAGTGTTTCTCCCACTAATTTGTTTGTCTTAAATGAATCTTGAAATGTTCACTTTATAATTTCTTATACTTCCATAGTAGCAGACACATATCCAACTACCCACACTTTATATACAATCAACATAGTATATACCTAGTCCCTCACTAGACTCCATGAATGCTACTATAAGATATGGCATTTTAAATTTTAATTAGTGTGGGATATTTAATAAAAATGACATAAAATGGTACAATTCTAGGGCGCTTTACATGGTACATTATGTTTAAAGAGAAGGGAGACTGCTGTGGTTTCTTATAACCAGGGAAGAATTTATAAATTATAAATGTTAGGTCTTATGAGACCTTTCAGTGGGTAAATGTGCTGATAATGCAAGTATATTGACTTCAGTGTAATTGCCACAACGCTTAGAAGGAAAACAGTAACTTCTCAAAGTTGTCATTTGACTACCAGTCACATGCTGATACATATTATCATGAACATTCACAAATAATAATAAAAATAAATATTTTATAAATTCCAGTTGCTGAAACTTATAGGTAACATCAGAAATGCAGAGCATGAAATAGACATTTGTGGTATCTGTTTATTATCTTTGTTTGTTTCTTCTTTGGTTTTGTTGATGTTTGTTAGTTTGTTGTTTTTATTATTTTTAACGTAACTTTTGAAAATTTGATACCCAAGTTGTGGATATGAAGAAGAAGTAAGGGCACAGCATAACAATCTGAGTTTAGATCCACACATAAAAATTCATAAGCGATCTTACACTCTGTAACAGCTTCACAGGGGTTCAAAGACAGGAGGCTCACATTAATAAATAATGAATGTATTTAATAAATGTATTCTATACATTCAACCAAAAAGTAGTGTCTAAAGTTCAAGGAAAGGTCTTATTTCGGGGGTAATAGGGAGAAATCAGCAGAGGACTGTGCCAGACCTGAACACATACATGCACAAACACACACACACACACACACACACAGAGAGAGAGAGAAAGAGAGAAAGAGAGAGAGAGAGTCCTAGACAGATACAAAGAGACAGAAAGAGAGAGAGAGACACAGAGAAAGATTTCATCTCTGTCCGTTTTTTCCTCTTTGGAAAAATTAAACCAAAACTATCACAAAAGAATTGCATATGTATTTTTGAAGGTATCATTTCATTTACACTATTAATAACATCTTTTAAAATCTCAAGAAACTGAGATAATTGTAAGTATGTGGTTCCTCAATGACTTCTAGGACATAGTTCCAACACTGAGTTTCTATAAACAGTTGACTAGGAAACCTACTGCTACTCAGAACTAATGCATTCAAAGTCAAACCCATGTACTTTTTATTAAAGAGCCAAATTTAAATCTCTATGGTAACTCCTGCAATAAATGTGCAGCATCTTAAGCTATGATTATGCTGTCACCCTTAGTGATGTCTATCTTAAGTACTTGACTACCAATCATTTCACTGTTGTTCTAGTCAACCAGAAATGTAGTTAAAAAAAGAAACTAATTATGAAATTCATTTAAATAAGCCTCACCAGTTTCAGTAATAGCAGATCCCAGATAGGAGGAATGACTCTGAGGTGTGAGATGATACTAAGGAAAACTTTGCTCTAACATCAAAATTGAGTGTTAAGTATAAGTGCAACAGTAATTAAGGATCAGTGAAAGGCTGCTTGTAGATTTTTAACAGATTTTTAATTATCTCTAAAGATTAGCAACTTCACACTATTCACCACCTGTAAAAATCTGACTAGATAGATTAAAAATTCTAAAAATGCTTTCATTAATTTTCAAACTAACCACTTGTTTGTACTACAAATACGCTAATTTTTTAAAATGTTTATTTATTTATTATGTATACAATATTCGTGTGTATGCCTGCAGGCCAGAAGAGGGTACCAGACCTCATTACAAATGGTTGTAAGCCCCCATGTGGTTGCCGGGAATTGAACTCAGGACCTTTGGAAGAACAGGCAATGCTCTTAACCGCTGAGCCATCTCTCCAGCCCAGAAATATGCTAAAATTGATAGAAAATTTTATCGTGAAGTTATAAACACTTTTTAGTGCCAGTGGGGTGCTCTTTGGTAATAAATTTCTTTCTGTGATTCTCATTCCATTATTTTCCTACATTTTAATTTATTTAGTCATTTTATAATGAAGTAACATTTAATCCTTTATACCTTCTCTTTATTTTAATCAAGGAATTAAATTCTGCATTTATTTTTGTTGTTGTTCTCTATTTTAACAGGCTAAACCACTTGGTAGTCTATTTCTTAAGTGACTACACTGCAAGAGATTTTGAGAAATCATCAGGATTTTTGGAATGTTTTAAATGAAAAACTTTAATAAGCAGTCTATTTAGAAATTCATCTCACAAAACCCACAATGACATGTTTGAATTTAGTGATTTGCCCTGCAGACAGTGACTATTCTTTGTTTAATCTCTCTAACTCAGCAGAAAGACCCCAGAAACTCAATACTTTGTCACCACCTGAATGAAAACTCTAGACTCCTTAAGGTCATGTAAAGTTAAAGATAAACTTGATAAAGTTAGAAATTGTGTTGCAGAGTTGAGGCAAAGTAAAGGCAAGGTGACAGATTTGAAAGGTAGCTCAACAGCATTTATAAGTAAAGAACTATCTGAACATGAATGGGTTTGCCAAGAGAGAAAATAGGAAAAGTAACAGAGCAGGGCACGTCCTTAAAGTAGCACCTACATCCAAGGGTGGGAGAAGGAAGGGCAATTGAAGGCAAAGCTGTCAGAGAAGAACTAATACAATGTCACAAAAACTTAGAAAGTTATGGTGATTGTCAATAGTGTCAGCTGCCGCAGAGAAACAAGAAAGTAAGAATAATGAAAGCTCATAAAAGGCTTCATGAGCAGTTCTGGATGATGGATTCAGAATTCTGGAAAATAAGATAAGGTCATTGTATTTTGAAGATATATAGGGGAAGGGAAGCTTTTAAAACACTTTTAAAACTTTTAAACCAACGAACAGGAAAGAAACTGCAAAACAACTTAAGGGGTAAATATGATCCGAATAATTATTTTTTTATTTTCTATCCTTTTAGCATAGAGTAATAAAAGAAAATATAGACTGGTAGCAAATACTTAAATGCAATGTGATATGGAAATATAATGGATAATTGATTAAATAAATGCCTGAAATATTGGAGGACTATTATGGAGGTGATAACGTAATGTGCGCATATTCTTTATTTGACTACATCCTTATCAGAATAGTGTGAGTTCCTACTTTTCTATTATATAACTGAATATTTTGAGCAGCATAGAAAAAGCTTTGTGATTAGCAATTGGTAGTGCTGATATTCAAAGCCTCTTCTCTTGGATCTAATGCCTGTATTCTGAGTTCTTGAAGTTCAGGGTAGTGTTTAACATTAGAAGAGAGGAAAGTGTCTTCCCGAGGGAGGCGAAAGAAAGCTAAATCTTGTTGAGATGATTCTATTTGTAAATGAGTCGGAGGTCTAACCTAGCCTTCATTTACCCAACAAAAGTGGAAGGGAAGACTGTACTGACATTGGTGCTCAGTAAGAGGAAAAGATTTTCTACTAACTTTGACTTTATCAGAAACATTTAACATAAAGTAATTTTAAATGTCAGTGAATGGTATCTTGCAAGAATAGGGAACGAGAAGAATTATCTTTACTATGCTTTAAACAACATGTTGGGTGAAAACATTGCTATTTACACTGACTATATGAGCAGAGTAATATGTTAAATGTTGTTTCAAGTATCTGTACACACACAAACACATAACAACACACTCTTGATGTTGTAAACCGAGCATAGTGCATTGCCACTAACCTATACTCTCAGCCTCTCATAATTGTATAAGAACTCATTTCCAGTCTGCAATGTGGTTGACACTAACTGCTATTAATTGGTTTTATTAATCAAAAATGCTAGTATTGTATCATGCTATCCAAGTGGGGTTTGAGGGCTTTTTAATGAGCACTTGGGATATACCTATGTGGATTTTTTGTTTTTTTTTTTATGTTTTATACTTGTCTTACTTCATGAAAGTGTTCCTGTAAGACAATGTTTGAAAGAGAACCATAGCGTTTCATCAATGGAATTGGAATTATTTGTGTCCCTTTCCCCACCTAAAGGTGTGCCTGTTTTCAGTGAAGGGGTTGTGAATCCTGGCCAAGAACATGGTAGGCGTGGCATGAGTGATATTCTCTTCCGTCAGTCCCTTCCTTGACAGTATGAAATTCTGTTCTTTCTACCGTCAAATGCATGTGGATGACTAGACTTTGATATGCCCAGTTCTACCATTTACAATTCGCTTGTCTGTGGGTGACTTGAAAAACAAACAAACAAACAAACAAACGTGTTTTATTATTCCTTCTCTACTCAATAGGATGCTTCACACAAAGGCAGTGACCAATGTGTCTTTGCTGAGCAGATACCAAGTCAAATTTTGAGAAAAAAAATACAGGAAAGGAAAGAAAGGTCACTCCCAGCCCTCAAATCCATCATCATGCTGGGAAATCATTTGACCAGTTTAAAAGTTACACAGAAGGATCACATTACAAAAGATTCATGAGGACCGCTTTGCAAGTTACACAGGAGGACCACATTACAAGTTACCCAGGAGAACCAATGAAGTTACACAGGAGGATCAATTTACAAGTTATACAGGATGACCACTTTCCATGTTGCATGGGAGAACCATTTTACAAGTTGCACTGGAGAGCTCACTTCAACTAAAATGAGACAAAGTTAGGTGAGATTATATGGTGAGGAATCTCAGGAACAAAGGAGAACTATTTTCTGGGGTATAGAGTTTTCTTCTTTATTTGAGTCCGTTGTATATATTTCTGGCATCTCCAAAAGAACAAGAGATGCTATACACTGTAACTAGGTGCCCGTGTGGTCTACTAATATTTAAAGGAGGTTGTTTGGGCATGAATTCTAGAGAAGCCTCATGCAATTGCTGTGAGCTCTGTGATAACAAGAAGTTAGGTGTTCCTGATTTCAATCTTATGATCAGTTACAGGATGAAACCAACATATAGGTGCTGTGTGTATCACCTGAATATTATTTAACAAATTATTGGCTATTTTTCCCAGTATTTGGTTACATCTATATACTCTCAGTAAAGATTTATTCACAATGTTAATTGTAAAATAAATGAATCACATAGTCTAAAAATTTGACTTTCTAAAATATTTTCCCCTTAAGTATATTTTTAAAGTTCCCCAAACTTCTAGGACTCTTAGGCCTCAAGCTCACTAACTATTAAAGATAAAAGGGTAAGACTATTTTCTTATGAAATGCACTACTGTCTTTCCTAAAGATATCTCCCCAGTGACACATACATCATAGCAAAGAAAGTATTATTTTAAATATGTGAATCTAGTCACTAGTTTTTTTTTTAATTTTTTAGTAGAACTGCCTTCTGTTGTGGGAATTTCAATATCCTGGAAATTGGTTTGTGTTCATCATTACCAGCTTTCTCTATTCATACAAATAATTTAATCCAAAAATGGAAGACTTGCCCTAACATAGTCTTATCTGTATGTTGTCCTAGTAGGTCTAAAGGAGAGATGGAGTTTTCTAATAAAACCTTAATAAAATTCAGAATAATAACTCTAGAAAGTAAAGTTCTGTAATACACTGATTCTAAAGGTCAGAAAATTGCAGGAACAAAAGTTATTGAAAGGAAAAAGTATCAATAGTACACACATGACAAAATGTTGTCATGTGCCTAGCAGGAGTATCTTTACTGGGAATTAAATTGTAGAGGATGGGCTTGTTGGTTCCAAATATAAAACAGGTTCTTGCTATGACAAATAAAGGTGCTATGAACACATGCCATTATGGTATGATTGAGCATCTTTTGGGTATATACCCCAAAGTGGTATTGCTGGGTCTTGAGGTAGATTGTTTCCGAATTTTCTAAGAAATAGCCATACTGATATCCAAAGCAGCTGTACCAGTTTGCACTCCCACCAGCAATGCAGAAGTGTTCCCTTTACTCCACATCCTCTCCAGGATAAGTTGTCATCACTGTTTTTGATCTTGGCCATTTTTACAGGTGTAAGAGAGACTATCAGAGTTGTTTTGATTTGCATTTTTCTGATGGCTAAGGATTTAAACATTTCCTTAAGTATCTTTTAGCCAATTTAGATTCCTCTGTTGAGAGTTCTCTGTTTAGGTCTGTACTCCATTTTCTTTGTTGAATTATTACAAGAAAACTACTGGTTAAAGAACTCAAGAAACATATAATTGGAAATCAGCCCCCTGTCTGATCTGTGCTTGGTAAAGATCTTTTACCATTCTGTAGGCTGCCATTTTGTCTGGGTGACTGTGTCCTTTGTTATACAGAAGCTTCTCAGTATCAGGAAGTCCCATTTATTGATTGTTTCTCTCAGTGTCTGTGCTACTGGGATTATATTTAGTAACTTGTCTCCTGTGCCAATGCGATCAGGTATACTTCCCACTTTCTCTTCTATGAGATTCAGTGTGGTTGCTTTTATGATGTGGTCTTTGATCCATTTGGAATTGAGTTTAGTGCATGGCAATAGATATGGATCTATTTTCATTCTTCTACATGTTGGTATCCAGTTATGCCAGCACTATTTGTTGACTATGCCTTCATTTTTTCAATTCATATTTTTTGCTTCTTTGTCAAAAATCAGGTGTTTGTAAGTGTATGGATTGATATCCTGTTTTTTTTTTATTTTTTTTCTGGTTTTGTTTTCAAGTGACCCACAAACAAGTTGAATTGTAAATAGAAAAACTGGACATATAAAAGTCTGGTCATCTACATGTGTTTCACAGTAGAATAGTATTTCATACTGTCAAGGAAGGAACTGACTGAAGAAGATATCGCTCACACCAAGCTTATTCTGTTCATGACCAGGATTCAAAACCCCTTCCCTGAACTTAGATACACCTTTCTTGTACTAGACATGTGAAAACATTTACAGTGTTTTATTTCAAATTAATAAATAAAACTATCAGAAAACATAAATGTTTACATTAAAATTCATGACAGTACAAAATTATAATTATGAAGTAGTCAGCGAAATAATTTTATGATTGGGGGTCACTACAACAAGAGGAATTGTTTTAAAGGATTACAGCATTAGGGAGGTTGATATCTAATGTTTTAGGACATTGAATATATATTTTTTAGAACTGAGCTGTGCTTTGATTTTACAATTTTTACTGATAAGAACACCACTTTGAGTGTACAAAATGGCAGAATTATACATAGGTCCATTTCAGGAAGTGTTGAAATTTTTGCCTAATACCATACCAAATTTGTTTAGTATTTTAATGAGACTCAAGTAATCAACTCAATCAGCAATCATATCTTCATATAATGCAATCAAAAGCTATGCTTATTTGATATTTATATAACAAACAATGGTGATAGGAAAAAATCCTTGATTTCAATGAGTAAATCATTCACCTCTTTAAAACTAAACTTTTCCATATTTAGCAAAAAAAAATGTTATTTATTGCATGCAGTAGCTTCAAACCTAAGCAGATTTGCCTAAGAAAGTTTGGTGTTGCATTCTGTGGTATCCAGCACTTTTTTATTGTTTTGATATTATAATTACATTGTTTCCACCTTCCCTTTCCCCTTCCAAATCATCCTGTACAAACCTTTTTACGCTCCTTCAGTTTTCTGACCTTCTCTTCTAACCAAAATGATTTTCTCAGGGGAAAGCTGTTTCTCTCACTCAGCACTCCTTAATTGGCTGTCATTCTTTGTTTGGGGTTGAAGTCACCTTGTCTTTCCCCACCCACATTAGCATGTCTATTTTTGTTGACCCAGTTCATCCTATGTTTTGGCAGTCTGGTTGGGAAGACTCAATGAGTACAGCTTCTGTAGGCAACCTCACATAATGCTGTCTTATATTCTGGCTCCCCTCTTTTGCAATATTTCCTGAAGCCATAGGTGCAGGATTTGTTTTGCAGAGGGATACACTGGAACTGGGTCCCACCACTCTGTAGTTTGAATCTTTGTGGTTTTCTGTAATGATCTTCATCTGTTCCAAAGAGAAGTTTGCTTAATTAGGGGTAAGGACTATACCTACCACTGGGCATAAAAATGAGTATTTGAAATGTAGTTAGGGATTATGCTGGGTTAAAAATAGTGATTATAAATTCTCCTCCAAGATCCATAACTTCACTAGCCCTAGGTAGCTTACTAAGTTTCCAGTACTAGACTTTATTTATTATTTCGCTCTAGTTAGGTGGTTCTCAAGTCCAATTAGAAAGCAATGGGTTTACAGCCACAGCTGCACACTTCACGTCTTTCGTTCTCAAATGTGAATGCACATCCTTTAATAACTGCAGAAATCAGAAAAGTATAAAGGGACCATTGCCTGGATCAGGGATCAATAGAGGAGGGAAGAGCAGAGTACAAATCATCTGAGAGAGGAAATGAGAAAAAAAATGTGGGCTCTACTTAGAGATAAATGCAGAAGGAGAAAGAAGGCTAGAATAACAATGAGGATGTCTGAAAAAAAGTCATAAGGAATCATATGTAGCCAGAGGCTTTTCTCTGTCTCANCCAGCTTCTTTCCCACCCGCCTATGCCCGCAACCACTTATAGACTAATCAATCACTCAGAGGCTAATATTAATATAATTGTTTGGCCAACGGCTTAGGCTATTACTGGCATGCTCTAGCTTGTCAATTAATCATTTCTAATAACCTGTATATGGCCATGGTGTTACCTTAGCTGTTCTGGCATCCTATTGTATAGGCGACTTGCAGGCATCTCTCGACCCCGTCTTTTTATTTTATTTTATTTTATTAGGTTTTGTGCTAGATAATAGTGTAAATATTCTATTTTATATAATTTTTCTCTTAAAGCATACAAATATGGTATAATACAATTTATTTTAATAAAATTCCAACCAATATAGTACAACAAAAATTAACTTAATACATTAAGATGCAATACATTTTAATATTAAAATCCCACATAGGAAATACAGTACCCCTGGGGCTTCAAATGAGTACAGTGTTTTTGTGTAAATAAAGTAGGCAGTCAGTCCTGCTGATCGAGTACACTCTAGTGAGGCAGGATTGGATCAGGGGCTTAAGTTCAACAGAGAAGAACAGAAATACCTCCTAACACCATTGCCCCCACCCTCGCCCCCTGTCCTCCTCCATCTTGTTTGCAAATCCTAGAACAGAAATCCCAAGGGTTTGAGTGTGACTTACATATTTTGCACACTGATGTGAGCTTTTTCTGACCAAGTTTGATTCCTCATCTTAGGGCACTAACATGGGGAGAGAGCAGCTTGGGAATGGTTGTGCTACAAAGTGATGTTGTGGCCTGAAATTCACATTCCTGTAAGAGTCTGCAGCATCCCCACAGCTTTCTCTTTAAATTCATAAAGGATAACTCTCAGGGTCAGTATTCATTAAGGCCATTTTGAAATCCCAGTTTAAGAAGTATATCAACATACAACATGGTGAAGTAGCAATGACTTCACAGGGTTACTAGCCATGAGAAGATTTCTCTAGGATTTTGGGTTCCATAGCTGAATAGTATTACCTGCTTTGGCCTGTGGCAAGATATAATAAAGTCAGGAAGTGTACAGTAATACTATTAACTAGCTTTCCCAAACCATACAGTACACATGAGTTTCTATAAATATAAAAATAAATATATAATTTAAATGAAATTTTACATCTAACGATGTTCTTCCCAAGAGCCAAAAACTACCTAACAAAACTACACCAGAGAACATTACTGTTGCCTTTCGTTGTCCTGTAAGATGGGGAAGTTAGTTCCCTATTACTAAAGACACCATGCACTTCAGACACAAGGCCCACAGTCACTTGACCAGGAACTGAACTGACTGTCTCCTCCCACCCTAAGGTAGTAGCAGAAGGTGCCATGCACGCTTCTAAATGAGGGAAACACCTAGTATTCCTACCCAGTATCGACACCTGTGAACCAGACTGTCTATTTTGAGACATGGTCAGTGACTGGCCTGAAAGTTGCCATTGAGTAGTTTGGATGGCTAGGAAGGCTCTAGCACCTACAAGTCTCCATATACCTGAAAGTAAGATTGCAAGTATAAATTGCCATATTCTTTCTCTCACATGTTTTCTAGGCACTAAACTCAGGTTCTCTTATCAATGTGGCATTTACTAACTGAGCCAGCTCCCCAGCTTCCCCAAAGTGGTTATTTTTATCATGTTCTTCTAATACAGAGAAGGTAAAGTTAACTTTCCCAAGTAGGAATGAATTCATTAAAATCTGGGGTTTTATTTTTATGGTTCCAAAAACATTTTCAGTCTTCCTTCCTCTTCTTTAAATTCTAAAATTTCTAAGGATGCTCAGATTTAGTATCATTTACAAATTCTATAATTTGCTTTATGTCTTATTCAACAACAGAATCTATCCTTATAATTTTAAATGTAATACATTATGTTATTTTCCACACAAATAAGTTCTTTTCCCTAAAGCAGTATTTGATTGAGCTGAGTTATAGCTTAGTAGTTCAGGTCTTGATTAGCCTGCATAAGATTTAGGTATGATCCATGATATTGTAAAGCAAAATGAAGCATTAATTATAAAGTGTAAAGTACTAGATAGAGTCTTTCAGCAGGCTTGATCTTTTTGTTACCTCTGAAGGCTGACAACATAAAGGCAACAACAATTTGATATAAGCAAATCCTCATCTTCAATTCTATTCATACCAAGACCTGACTCCATCATCAGATATGATGGCAAACATCTGTGATCTAACCCTGAGGATGCAAATGCAAGGGGAACATGAGTTTGGGCAGCAGGGCTAAATAACAAGAATTTGTCTCAAAGAAAATATCAGAAAAAAATGAACTCAGATCTGGTGACTTACAAATTCCATGAATCAACTGTTACAAAGTAAAGTAGAACACAGCTCAACTAATAAAGAAAGATGGCATCCCCCAGTCAAAAAAATTATCAGGTCCCATGCTCGGTAACAGTTACCTAACATAAAACAACTCTGATTTGTATGTATGTGTGTGATTTGTTTTGATAGGATCTCCCTTCCTCCCTCCCTTCCTCTCTTCCTTCCTCTCTTCCTTCCTTCCTTCCTCCCTTCCTTCCTTCCTCACTTCCTTCCTCCCTCCCTTCCTCCCTCCTTCCCTCCCTCCCTTTCTCCCTCCCTCCCTCCCTCCATTCTTCCCTCCTTCCCTCTCTCCCTTCCTCCATCCCTTCCTCTCTTCCTTCCTTCCTACCTTCCTTCCTTTCTCCCTCCTTCCCTCCCTCCCTTCCTCACTCCTTCCCTCCTTCCTTCCTTCCTCCCTTCCTCCCTTCCTTCCTCCCTCCCTTCCTTCCTTCCTTTCTCCCTCTCTCCCTCCCTCCCTCACTCACTCCTTCCCTCCCTTCCTTCCTTCCTGTCTGCCTACCTGCCTATATTTCTTTTTCTTCCTTCTCTTCCTTATTAGTTTATATTGATTTTTGTTTGTATTATTTTGCATTGTTTTTGGGAGGGGGAAGAGTGGGGAATGAAAATAAAGGCAGATATTTAAGAAGATGGGGAGGATTTGGGAAGATTTGTGGGGGGGAAAGGATATCATCAAAATATTATATGAGAAAAGAATCAGTAAAGCAGAAAAGCTGCCAAGTACTAATGGTGACTCTATTATATGCTATCAGAATCAACAGTTTTATCTTCTCAAGGACAATGAAAGCAACAATTATTGCTTCTAATTCAGTTGTGTGACAGACATGTTTTGAAGGTACCATGCAATTCTTCATGTCTCCCTATGTACATTTTAATGAATTAATCAATCATTATATACTATGAACCTACTTGGACTGACTTTTATTTTAGTTATAGTATAGACTACTGGTTAGTCTTATTAAATTCAGATTTTTTACTATCTAAATTGCATTTATTGACAAAGTAAAGCATGATGCTTCAAAGATATAATGTGTGTATATTTATAACAGATAGTTCCATACAAGCATGTATAAATAAAACCTCAAAAATTAAAGAGAAATATAAATATTTAACTAAATATGAAACTAAAAATAAAGAGCTGAATGGAATGTTATAGAGGTAGGTGGTGTTATATTTCAGTGAAAACATATCAATGAAAGACAGCATAGACAAGGACTGTTTACTGGAACAAGCATGGAAGCTAAGGCTGATAGATGGCATAATGGTTCAAGAAACACATGCATTAATTCACAATTTTAATTCGCTAAATTGTGTCAGGCTATTACATGCCTCTCTATTTCATTATCATCACCATAGGACATTATCATCTTGCCCCTAGGTTACTGCAATCACTCCTTAATACATCTCTCCAGTCTACTGTGTTCAAATTCATTTTCCATATAAAGACTAAATATCTTTACATGCCCTAGTTTGCCTTAATCATCACACCAGCCCTCTTGAGTACATCTGTCCAATCTTTTTTATTACCTACAACCTAAATCATAGAAAGAAAACAAGTGAGGTCATTCAACTGGTAAAGGGTTGAGCAGGAATCCAATCTCACTTTCTAAAAACACACATAACCATTGATTCACATGTCCTCCACTATATGCCATTTAGTTTAATTATTGAAGATATCGTAATAGTTCAATTCAGAGATGGTGGCATCAGGGAAAAAGGTGAAACTCAGAATAACAGGTAGCTGCCTGCATCAGTCTGACACAACATTAATTTGGAAACAGTTCCTCTTGAAGTACAATTACACACATCGACTTATAACAAGTATCTTTATTATTTATTTATCTACTTGAGACAAGGCCTTATACTCTCACTTAGACTAGTCTGAGACTAAGTATGCATCCCAGGCTAGGCTTGAACTTGTAGGGGTCCTCCTGCCTTTGTCTCTGGAGCTCTGAAATTATAATCATGAGTCACAAAAGACAGCTGTTTGTGAATTATATGATCCTTAATTAGAATGTCAGTACTGTAGGTGCCAAAAACACATGAAAAAGATAATATAAGTTAGTTAATTTTCCCTTGGCAGTGGAGAGAAAATCAAATAGATAATCAAATGAGCAATGGACAATTTTACATTTTGATTATCTACTACAAATCATCAAAGACTTCTATAAAAAAGATCTGGAGTCAAACACAGTTACTAGCTTTAATTTTCTATAGATAAAAGAGTATATTTTATATTCAGTCAAATTTGGTCGACAGAGATAAAATGCATAAATACTAATATTTTGGAAGTCTCAAAACAACAATCAGATATGCTTGATTATATAAAGAAGTCTGAGCATTACCAGTTCATGTGGAAGAGACAAACTTCCTTTTCAGTTTTTCCTATTTATTCAGCTCTCATAAAATAAGTTAAGAAAACATAATGTTGTATTCTACATGAAAATTCATTGACTATAGTTTTAAACTAATAAAACTCTTAAGATGCTGATATTCTAATTTTTAAAGAATAGTAAAATTCAAGATTTTAATGCATTTTTTCATAAGACAAGAAACAGCAACACTATATCAGCAAAAATTAAATGTGCAAAAAGGAGTCATTTTTACTTGCTCCTGAATTAAGCAACAGAACGTCCAACTAGTTTCTATGATCACAATCTTGTTCCAATGGAAAAGTGAAGGGCACAAGCACTTACAAAAATCTTACAAATATACATAGATAGTAGAGACAACATTAGAGTATTTCTGTTTATGATGTGACTGGAGCTCAGTTGATAATGGTTGCCTCCTGCGAATGTTGCACTGCCTAACAGACTTGGCATTGCAGGCCTCTAATACTAGCATTTGGAAGGTATATACACAAAAAACAAATTTAAAAGTCTTCCTCAGCTACATAGTAAGTTTAAGGGAGAGGTGGAGTACAAAGGAATTTGTCAATAAAAGACAACTCTATTTGTTTCACAGTGCATGCTTTGGTATTGATTCATGTTCCTTTGCAATAATTCCCAGAGTTCTATGATTGTAAGAGGTAAGTGCCCACAACTGGCATGCACATTATGCTTAGAGGTCTTATTATTCCTCTCTTTGTAAATAATTTTTTAGTCTTTCTTCCAAAATATTTACTAAAGAAACTGTCAGAGTAATCACTAAGGTAGTCACATGAAGGTGGAGACTGCTCATTTGTTTCCTGACAGCTCAGACCCAAATAATCACACAGAAACTATATTAAATATAACACTGTTCGGTCAATGACTCAGGCGTATTTCTAGCTTGCTCTTACTTCTTGAACTAATCCATTTCTATTAATCTGTGTATTACCTCGAGGATGTGGCTTACTGGGTAAGGTCCTCCAGTATCTGTTTCCTCTAGCAGCTACATGGCATCTCTCTCTCTCTCTCTCTNAAATTTCCTGCCTGGTTTTACTCTACTAAGCCACTGGCCAAAACAGCTTCTTTATTAACCAATGGTAATAAAACATATTCATTGCATACTGACAGGAATCCCACATCATCTTTATTCAGATTTTAAGAGTTGCAAAATGAACAAGCAGTCTTGGTCTACATATGCCATGCTAATGTGGGGCAACTACATCCACATAAAACTGAGAGAGATTAGGAAGGAATTCTAGACACAAGAACAGAGTTAAGCACAGCTTCTTGGTAGCTGCATTTTTTTTTTCAGATCGATTGCTTGCTGGAGGCAAGCAGAGGCATGGCTCCTTTAAGAGAAGTCTTTTTAACTTGTAGGGAGGCCACTTGTTTATTTTTTAGCTGCCCAGACTCCTGAAATAACCACACAGAAACTATAATAATTAGATCACTTCTTGGCTAATCATTATAGCATATTTTTAGCAAGCTCTTACATATTGACTTAACCCATTTTTATTATTTTATATTTTATCATAAGTTTTGTGGCCTACTGCAAGTTTCCAGCTGGCAACTAACGTCTTTCCCCTCTGGTGACTACATGGAATCTCCCTGACTCCACCTTTTTCTCTGAGCATTCAGTTTAGTTTTCCACTCCCAGCTCTATTTTGCTAAGCTTTATTCATTAACCAATACAAGCAACACATGTGCAGAAGGACTTTCCACACAATTTCCCCTTTTAGATAGCTATAATTATAATTTCCTTAGTTATGATAAAAGATAAAGTATATGCAAACATTTTAACTGTAATTCTTGCTTAATACCTGTTTGTTATATGTAATTTTACTATGTTAAAATTAAAACATTCATTTTTATTTAAACAGAAAAGGGGAAATGGTGTGTGTGGGGGTCCTTCTCTCTGTGTGTTGCTTTTATTGGTTAATGTATAAAGAAACTGCTTTGGACTTATAACAGGGCAGAACAGAGCTAGGTGGGGAAAACTAAACTGAACGCTGGGAGAAAGAAGATAGAGTGAGAAAAATCCATGAAGCCCCACTGGAGATAGCCACCTGAACTTTACCCAATAAGCCACAGCCTCATGGAGATACACAGATTAATGGAGATGGGTTAATTTAAGATATGAGTTAGCCAAAAATATGATTGACCTCTTAGCCAACCAATATTACAATTAATGTGGTTTCTGTATGATTATTTTGGGGCTGAGCAGCTGGAACCTAATAAGCAGACACACACAAATCTGGCTCAGTGTTTGCAGCAAAAAAATTGTAAAGCCTCTTTGAGAAACAGCTTCTTGGTTCATGCTAGTAGAACAAACTATGGCTCCTTCGGAAGGTCCCACTTAAACGGAATTTGTGAGCAGAGTGCTACAAGTTGCTTAATGGAAACATTTATCCACTGCATCCCTGGAGCTGGGGTGGAGAGCATGGGTCAGAGAGGCAATGAACATACTTCTGCCATGTTGGACTGGTTGGAACAGCCAGGGCCGTGGAGTTGGTTCTACTCACTTCCTGCTTAGCATTTAAAAAAAACACATTTATGGTCAGAAAATGATTACAGGTACTCAATTCCTAGATAGTGATATTATTTGCCACTATCAGATGACTTGCCTCTATTAAAATCCAGGTTCAGAGGAATATTTTAAGGTATAATAACCATGTGAGCCAACAGGGGTCGCAGCTATACCTATAAAGCATTCCAGAGTTGCTGGAGCTCTGGTGTTACTTGTTCCAATGTCACTAACCTGTGGGATTTCTAAGCAGAACTCAAAACCAAACTGAACAGATTTTTGTTAAAGATGCCTGTCAGGGCTGTCATGCAGCAGGTGTGTGCAGACTGTGGGAGCCATGGGAAGCTGTGGTAGTCACATGGAAGCTACACACATGGTTGGTGGCAAGCGTTAGGGAATGTGGTGAGGAGCCACAGGAAGCTGTGTGGGTGTCATGTGGGTTGGCAGCAAACTAGCAATGCCACAGGAAGCCATGGGCAGACAGGCAGGGAAGAAGAGAAAGCTAAGCTAGGATGGATGGGAGTTGAGAGCACTAGTTTTTCTCCCAAATCTAGTTGGCTATTTTGTGTTCATCTTTGGCTTGTACAGGTCAAAAAGCCTCAGGCAAATGACATTTTCATAAAATTCTACCCCAAATGTTGTGCGCCAAATGTAGCATTAATAATGAACACCCAGGAATAGTTATTGGTGTTCAACCTAAAGGTCAGAAAACTAAAACAGTCAACCACTGACTCTTACCTCTACTTCAGTCCAAAATGGTGGTCTGCCTCCAGGAATCCTCGGAATGAAACTGAGAGCTTTCACTTCCTGACTTACATTCCTCTCTAGGGCTGGGGTTAAAGGCCTGCACCACTACCACCTGATTTCCAGGGCAAACTAGTGTGAATACTGTGATTAAAGTTGTGTCTCACCACTACCTATAGGTCTATAAGGCTGACTGGGGCAGATGCTTTACTCTCTAATCTTCAAGCAAGCTTTGTTTATTAATATACAAATGAAATATCAATACACATTACCAATAACAACTTGTTGCCAACCCCTCTAAACATTGAAAAATATCCATAATCCATTGCAGGACCATAGAAATGATCATTGCTATCTAGCATAAAACCAGCACTTCTGACCTTACATATTAAGGTAGAAAGGGCAGAGATATTTGGGACCAGTACTTTAATAAATTCCATTATCTGTGGTGTGTGCATGCTCAGAGTATAGTGAGGGGAGATTAGTTTGCTTTCCTAACTCTACTAGGTTCCAGAAGATTGATACTCCTTTTGCATAAGATGGATAACATTTTGAAGTAAAAAAAATATTAATAAAACTCTTTTCTGAGAAGAAAGTTTTCAGAAATGAGGATCAAAGACTCATAGAATGTTGTGCATTTTAATTTTAATAAGATGAAGTGAATGAGTTATGAAGTAAGACTGGAATAAAGTAAATGGCAATGCAATAGACGGGAGTTGAAGGTAAAAGGTTTTAGCCAGTTTGTTTGCTTAGATTCACCTAGGCTCCAAGCAGGGCAGAAACACAATGAAGGTTGTGTGACTGAGACTCAGGTTATCCAGGTCATGGAAGATTTTTTTTTATTACAATGTGTCAAATGAGAGAGTTGGGTTGTGGAAAATCAAAGTTACCTTTTGGTTTCAAAAGTTATTTTTTTCCTAATTTCATGTTCACATATTTGAGGTTATTATGCCCTGAGCCCTATTATTAACATAGAATTCATAAGGCTCAAGCTGGGAGAGTGCCAGGAGTTGACAGAGTAGATACAGAGCCACCTGGTGTTGCAATGACCCCAGTGCTAATGTACATTTGCAATATAAAATATAAAAGTAAAGAGAGAGAATTCCCTAGGACAGGTTCAATAATTGCTTGATGGGAAATGCATTGTACAATCTGAATTTGTTGTGGTGTATAACTTACTATTTACTCATAATGCTTAATTTTTTTCTCCAATTGTGTTTTTATGCTTTCAAAGACAGCAGTTTTTGCAGTGCTTATCCTTGCCATTTATGAAAAACTCCATGGTTTCCTGATGGCTTCCAATTATTAAAAATATTGTTATGTAAACAATAGCTGACATTTGCGTGACTTGCTCATGGGCCCATGATGACAGAAGACCTTTGAGTGTATATTCGTGTTCTCTCTCCATCCAAGTCAGGTAAAAGAGAAGGCCGGAGAAATGGTAGATCATGTATATTAGCTTAAGAGTGTCTGTGATTGGCTCCATATAGATGCACCTCCTCTTGGTAGTGATCATCTTCAATGCTCATTTTTGTCATTTTCTGAAAATTGTGCTTTGCAAAATCTCTCTGACTCCCAAGAGTTGTAGAGAGATGGCCTTAATCTCTGTCACAACAGAGAGCCACCTGCTATCTTCCTTACTTGTGCAAACAATTGTTGGTGACCTATACTGCTAGTCTATAGCTCTCTTTTTTTATGCACCGTGTTTGATATGTAAGGTTCAGAGGTGAGTTGAAGCTAGGTACACTTCCAGTCCCTTAGTCTTCTGACCTGCCAAGTCTGCTGCAGCATCCAGATTCTTTAGATTCTTTAGATTAGACACCATTTTTATTACACTAGAAATGAAAATCAGCTTTTATTGCACGCTTGATGATTTTCCAAGAACATTTTAAACACATTTTTCTCTGTTGAAATGGCAGTACTGGAATAGCTAGCCCATTTGCTATTCATAGAATTCACTCTGGTAGGGAAAGGCTAATTTCTCCTTCTGGCACTGAACCCCACTTCTTGGTTTGTTGTTGTATTGTTGTTGTTGGTGGTGGTGGTCTAATCGCTGGAAAAGAAGGAAAGCCTTTCTTCCAATAAATATGCAACTCATTATCATAAAAAGACCTTAAAATCCCTGGCTCACTAATTTCTGTGTTATTTTTCTGAAGTACTGTCACTTTTAAGAAAGACCTGATTATAATGAAAATGCTAAGAACTCTGCTTAACCTTTTTCTAGGGAATTTGAGATTACTGTGCGATCCCATGTTAAGGATGTCAGTAGTGCTTGTAAGGTTGCTTTTGTATTGCTCAACGGCCTAGTTCACCATGAGCTGCGAATTAGATTTTATTTTACTCTTGTGCTTTATGGTATCCTACAAATAACTCCCTTAATTTTCAAAAACTATGTAACAGCTCACATTTGACAAGGTAATTTGTCTTAATCCATATGGTTAAAACTTCTCAATATGTAACTTATAGGCATCCCAAAGGTGCTTATCTAATCATTCTTCCAGCAGTGATTTTTTTTCTCGTATTAACCTTGATAGCTAAATTTGAAATGATTCATTTGCTTATTTTGGCAGCATAATAATTGTCTTTCTGCCTCAAGATGTACATAGTTTGATATTTGGTTCTCGGCTGTGCAAAAATGACCAGCCATCTTTGCCTTTTTTATAGTCTACCTAGGCAAAAAGAAAGAAACCTGAGCTACTAGGCCAATCAGTTTATAGTTAATGTCGACCTCTTTGTGATTTCTTTGGGACTTAACAACTGGGGGAACTGGGCAGGACAAAAACACAGAGAACACTATAAAGGTTGAATAATGGGTTGGATGCATTTTTAAAAAAGTTAAAGAGAAAGTAGTTATGTCAAAGAATTTTATTTTACTTTATTTCTTTTCTAATTTTACCAGCCACCTGGGAGATTGGTGTAACCATTAATTAACAGTTTTTTTTTAATTCCTTGGACAAAATAAGATCAGACTGTTAGAGGAAGGTGGACTCAAAAATTCACTTATGGGCAGATATATTTGGTTATCTCCGAGATAAGCAAAAATAATTGTGACCAGCAAATGTTTTGCTATATTAATTCATGTCCCATTGGAAAAGTCCATGTTGAGATATGAGTCAAAGTTGTCATCATTTATGTTGTATCTATGCTTACACAACAAATGAGACCAACTTTGAGCCTATGAAGAGAACAACATGTAAAAGGCAGTTTAAGAAAAGGGAAAACTGTCAAGTAACATGGGAAAAAATTTTCCAAAAATGGAGTATTTTACATACCTCATCTAAATAAACATTTTTGGCTTCTACCGCATATTTTGAGAAAGATAAAGAAATGAGCATCATTCTACAATGAGTAGAAAAACAAATAAAATATGATGTCTATAAAATATAGTGTATGCGATTTTATATGGGTATAAATGAAATATTCTGGAGGCGAATATAATGCAATTTATGATTTCTTCATGTTTTATAGATTTTTTTCATTGTCTTTGGGTATTTAAGATGCCTACTCTGAAGTCAGAGTGTGTAATTTGTAGGGTGAATACATGATATCAAGAGAACTGCAGGAGGCATGATTAAATCAGATATATTTGTAAGATATAAGGGATGTGTCTAGATTGATCTGTAAATCTTGATTTATCATTGTGGGGAGAATGATCAACTATGTTTATTTAAATAAAGGAAGAATGTGAAGATTTCTACAATTGCAAGATGGGTTGTAGGTATCATGGTCTAATGGTGGAAGAGTTATGAGCCTATGAAATATTTTAGGAAAATCTGCTTGTCTTTTGAGAGTGATAAAGAAGCCCACTAGTCAGCTTTCTGCTTAAGTGTTAGTTTTCTCATCTCTTCCACTAGTATAATCCTGCTCACACAGGCAATCTTCTATTCATATGGGGATGGGAAAATTAGTTCTAAGTCTTCTCACAGTGAACAAAGAACAGTGACTGTCAGAGTCCATTACATAAAAGTCACAATACTTTTTTTGATAACTTTCTCTATACTTCAAAATATCTGAAGATTGTATTTTGAGTATAATGTAAATGTTGCTATGTAATAGTTTTTATTATGTATTTCTCCTGTTCACTATTATTTTTGCTTGTATACATTATGATACACATTCTTTTGGCTGTCAGAACACAACTTACTAGAATCAGCTCTCTTTTCTCACCATTCAGATTCTGAAAATTTAATTCAGGTTGTCACAATGCAAAAAGAATGCCTTTACTCAAAGATCTACCTTACTGTCCTTATTGGTTGTTTTTGAGAACAGAAAATCCTGTGTACATTTAATAAAGATAGTATTTTCCAATACTTTTCTATCCATAATTGATTGAATATACACATGCAGAACTTTTTGACATGGGAGCCACAGTCAATACCCCAATATAGAGGTCCAAGATACTAGTAAGGCCTTTGGCTATGCAGTGAAATTTTACTGAAATAAATACTCTGTTAAATAAATAAAATAAATGAAATAAATAAAGTTGTGAAAACTTTATATAATACCTTTCTTCAACAACAGAGTAGATCTGAGAATATCAAGATATCCAAGGTATGTTTTCTAAAAGTTCCTGGTTTCCAAAGAATCTTTCCTTAAAAATATTTTTCATGAATGAGTAAATGTTCACAATAATACTTTTAGTTCTTCATTAAAATAATGTTTACAGTATAAAAGTAAACCAATACTCAGCCTCTCCAAAATATGTTATAGAAATATTATTTTGAAGGATATGTACAAAGTAGAAGTAAAAGCATTGCAGAATGTTAGTAAGAGTACTGACATCCAACTGTATAAGATTTACAAAAAAACAAAACAAAGCAAAAGAAAACAAAAAACAAAACAACAACAAAAAAAAATCTGATGTCTGACAGTGGGTAAGCATTTGCAATCCCAAATGGAAGGAAGGTAACTGATAGATTTTTCTTCAAACCAAATTTAGATTTTTGATATTGCATCATCTATATCAATTCACAATGAGATTCACTTGTATCTGAATCTGGATGCTAAATTATCTGCTAAATAACAGTGTGTAACAACTGTACACTCTAACTTGGGTTACCTAATAAAATGACTTGAAAAGAGCTACATCTTAGTTCCAAAGTCCCAGTACTACATTTGTTCAAAGAGACTATCTTCTTTTGTAAAATGTGATTATCTTTTCTTAAAATTCTGTGTCTCTGTGTGTAACATCTGTAGGTATGGTTGAAACTTTGGTCATACTATGTGTTCTCATTCTATCATTTCTATTGGCTCTTACATGGAATTGCTCTTTTCCCTAGATCTGGCAATGCGGAGGCTCATTGGAGATTGTGACTTGCTCTCACGTCGGTCATGTTTTTCGAAAGGCAACTCCATATACATTCCCTGGTGGCACTGGCCATGTCATTAACAAGAACAACAGAAGACTGGCAGAAGTTTGGATGGATGAATTTAAAGATTTCTTCTACATCATATCCCCAGGTAAGCAATGCTGACATTTTCCTTCCTCTAAAAGGAAAAGTAAAAATTTAAACATGCAGAATGTCTATTTCATTGTTCTTATTATCCTAAGAGCTAAAATAAAATACTATTCATTACCAGAATATCATGGAAAATTGTGTATGATAAAGTTTTATGAGAAAGTACTTTTCACCTAAAATGAGAAAAAGAAAAAACCTTAAATAGACATTTGAAAAATCTTTTTTATTCTCTACCCAAATAAAAGAATGACATTTCCACAGATATTCCAATTTATTTTAACACATACCAGGAAATTTTTTAACTTGTGTTTAAACAGTATGGCTTAGTAAACAGTCAATAAATTTAAGTAAAGAAGTAGTGAAACAATGCTGAATGGTAAATGTCTTCCTACTGTAGTCGCACAGACCTAGTTGTTTAGAAGTAAAAGTGAATGAAGACTGCAGATGTGAGGTAGAAATGATTATTATCCTTTTTTGTTTATGCTTTGTATATTTTATAAATTTCTCAGTACTTAAGTATAACTTATCTGGAAGATATTTTTTAGGAATAAGTAATTGTGTAATAATTCAGTTCCAGAAATGGTAAGACATTGTTGTATTTGTAATAGTTTTATTTAATTTTCTATGATTTTTCAACAATTTTATTACTTACTTTTAGATAAAGACTGAATTTCGAGGCACTAAGATGTTATGCAATAACAAAAACTGAAGCGTAAGGATCAGCAATGCAAGGCTAACCAGGTTTATGATTAATTAATGAATTACCGTTGCAAGTGAAATATTACGATTGCCTTCAGGTGTCAAAATATAGATCTGATCATAAAAATAAAATTAAAAGTACTTTGGCTATGTGAACAAAACAGTTTGATTGTTCTTTCTTTGATATTTCTACACAACTTCAAGGTACTCAGTGACCTTCTCATGTGACCCTTAAGAACAAAAGGGATTTACACTTTCATACTCTTTTCTGCAATATAATCTATTACATAGCTTAAGAGAGCAGTTGGCTTTCTAAATGGCACACGCTGGTTTCTGAAGCTTTATATAATGTCAGTGACAGATTTTATAATAATCAAGTATGAAGAATGGAAAAGCCAGTATGGACCTTCTTATTATCCAGAATTCTATATCAGAAAGAAAACTGGAGGCATTGTGTGTGTGAACGTGTGAATAGAAGGACCTTTTTACACTTTTTTCAAGCCTCTCTCTGTCAAGTCAAATGCTATTTCAAGGAACAATACTTCATGACTACAAGTATTTTCTTTATAGTAGAAATTCTGTCCAGATGTTCAGAGTTCAAGAGGATATGTAAAATCTGCGGGGAAGCAGTGACATTTATATAACCTTTCCATATTATTTTGTTGGCATTTCTTGAATGAAAATCATTGCTTGTAGAGACATTAAGTTACAATATAAACAAAGAACTAATGAATGAAAGAAATGTATTATGGGGCAATAAATGAAGCTTTCATTAACAGCATGGATGATTGGGAATTTTTGGAAACACGCAATGTGTTAATCCCCAGTGGAAATGAGGCATGGAAAGTAATGCTAGGGTGGGCTGAGGGACCATTTCTCTCTGGCTGACACGAACTGACAAGTAGAAACGGCGTGCAAATTCATTAATGTGCAAAGGGGTGAAAGTCACAGTGAATAATCATAGGATTGTGAGCCTGCTTTAAGCTCATATGATTAACAAAACAACATAATCTTTTCTATAGGAGACCAGGGGGTCAGGGGCTGAGGACAGCAAATGAGCTTTCAAGGAGTTCAATGTCCTGGAACAAGCAACAACACATGTAAATGTCTGGTTAGCACACCTGTGTACACTACACACACACACAGTGTTGTTAATGTTTATGAATGGAAAGGAGTTCAATGTACTGGAACAAGCAACAACACATGTAAATGTCTGGTTAGCACACCCGTGTACACTACACACACACACAATGTTGTTAATGTTTATGAATGGAAAGCGATGAGCTACTGCTGCCATTATTAATGCTGCTCTGGTGGTATGAGTTTAGTTAAAGAAAATTTAGGGAATGAAGCAGAGTTGTTATTATTATTATTATTATTATTTTAGCATGTGGTAAACTTCGAACTCCTATAGATAGAGAGACTTTGAACAATGTTTATTCCTGTACCACTGCAGAAAATGACAGTTAGGAGACAGCTTTAAGTTCATTGTTAAGGCATTTTAATATTCTCCATATCAAATTGTGTAGCATCAAATATGCCTTATTTGCAAGGCATTGATCTTAATCTTAGCATTAGACATTTTTTGTAATTATTAATTGAGCTAAAGAGTAGATGAATGACAAATAGTTTTCAAACTGCACAGAAATGGTCCATTTCAAAGTTCACATGAGGCAGTCTCTATCTGGTCTCGGAGATTGGAAATGGTGAGCAGAGCTGTTTGCATCACCAGGGAAGTGCCCATGTTCTAACACATTCATGAACACTTGGGATTGACCTGTTCCTACTACACAGATTTGTACCTTTGTAAGTAGAAAAAAAAAAAGAGATGAAAGGAATGGATTGAAATTCCTTAAAATCATATAAGAGCCATTGATAGTTTAACACTCTACATTAAGTAAATGGGACAATCTGCCTACAAATGTAGAAACTAAAAGTAAGAAATTATGATTTCTCAATAGGAAACTGAGATTTTACATAGGTCAGAAGCTACATTTAGATGACTAAACAAACATAAACTTTGCCAGGTTGTAAATTACCCTCAATCTTACCCTAGTAAAGATATTCAGGAAGCTAAGAATGACTTTTTTTTTTCCTCAGGACAGGGTTTCTCTGTAGCTTTTGGAGCCTCTCTTGGAACTTGTTCTGTAGACCAGGCTAGTCTTGAACTCATAGAGATCTGCCTATCTCTTCCTTCCAAGTGCTGGGATTAAATGCACATGCCACCACGGCCCAGCTGAAATCTGTTTTTTTTGTTTTTTTCATAATAAAGGTTTTAGTCACTATTTAATTTACCATTAATTTTGATGGATTCTCCAGTTAAAGTCAAAATGCCAAAAGCATTCATCATTTTCTGAGTGATTAGTTTCTGTCTTTGTGTGTCTTTTGTCAATAAGTGAATTTGTAAAAAGGAAATGCAGGCTTTTACATGCATAATTAAAATAATTTCATTCACTGTAATGAACACACAGATATGTATGCATAGGTTAATGAGGGAAGACACAGCCCACTGTGGGATGGACAATCCCCAAGGCAAAGGGTCTTGTAAAAGAGAGGAGAAAGCAAGCAAGCAAGCAAGTTAGCAGGCCTGAATGCATGTAGTTCTCTCTGCTCTTGAAAGTGAGTGTGGCAGGACTAGCTACTTTGAGCTCCTGCCACTGTGACCTCTCTGCTGCCATGAACTATAATCTAGAAGTATATGCCACCTTTCTACCCCAATGTGTTTACTGATCAGGGTGATTTGTCACAGCAGTGAAATTGAAATGAACACAGACACCCTAAACAGCACTATAAGCTCTTACAGTGCTGTGTTAGCTTTAATTACTTATCACTGTCTAAAGTCTTTCAGACGTTGATATTCCTAGTATCTAGAAATATTCCTATAACTTTGTAGAGCTTGAAAATATTTGTGTGGTAACTTGAGGAACTAACAAGCCATGCATTTAGATGGGAGCCACCTTATTTTGCTTTCTGTTGAATTACCTATAGATGTCTAGCTTATACCAAGTAATCAAATCCAAAGCTCTGTCCCTCCTTTATTATCCAGAACCAGGTTAAGTACCAATAGAGAGAGCAAAGTTGAAGATCGACTCCTTATGCTTGGAACGAAAGTCCCAGCAGTTTATATGTGGCCAGTTTTTATAACTTCAGATAATTATTGAAGTACACTGTATAGCAACCTTCCTCACAAGGACTAAATGATTGTAAAGAACCAAAACTACAGAATACAAATTTCCTAAACACATAAAATCAAGGTAGTTTCACACCGGTTGATTTCTATTTTCTCTGAGTCCTGAATTTAATATTCTGTAGGAACCCGTGAAGAGCTACACATGCTAACCACTTTTCTTTGACTACTTTATTGCTTACTGATATCCTGATTGTATTAGCCTGCGCCCATTTGACATTTGGCTACTTTGAAAGCATGGGTATGTTTCTAATTCCATCAGTACCTGGAGTTTAAATGAGTAGCAATGCTGCTTGTCAGTGCTGTAAGAATAGTATGTGTGTAGTGTGCTTTCTGGCTGTCTTCGTAAGGATGCTGATATCCAGTCTAACATCATGGATTTTAAAGCCCATCAGCCCTTAAGGCCTGAGGCAGTTTTTTCTAGTAATTGGGATGTTTCAGCTAGAGCCAATCTGACTGCCCCAGCAAATCCTTTTAAATGAAATGATGTACGTAAAAACCATTCTTCACAGAACACACCTTATAAATGCAGGTGTTTATTTTCTTCTTGTTTGTCATGAATAAAGATTTTAGGAACTTGAAAATGGAGTGTACTCATAAAATAGCGTATTTGAAACAGTTGCTGTTCTATCAATATTGATTTTCTTTCTTTGGGGAGGTGGATTTCTAGACGGATGCAAGCAGACTAGAGGCAGCTCCCTGGATATCACCCCAGGGTTCTCCTTTTCTCAGTTGACAGTTTGTGGTCTTGCTTTGAACAGAAACAAAGGGAAAATTAAACAGAAAGAGTTTAGAAACATACCTCTAAAGGTTTTTACATTCAGGAAACAACATACCTTCTTCAGTAATGCTGCAGTAATCTGATATGTATTCTAAGTATAACAAGCTCCATATTCAGAAAAGAATTCTGTACCTCTCTTGAAAGTTATCACACAAACACACACACGCACGCACACACACACACACGCACACACACACACACACACACACGCACACACACACACATGAAAAAAATCAGCTTCCCAGCTTCCTAAAAGGGAGCCTACTTGAGCAGTATCAGCATGGATCCCCTGCCCCTATTATCTTTCTACCCCCTCCTCTGAATTTAGAGATAGTTTTCCTATAACTATCTCTTGTGCTCTTACATTATTAAATAAACCTCTAAATTTCCCTTCCCTGGATTATGCATATATGGATTTATTCATAGCTGTCTTATTCTTTCTCTTGCATTGTCCTTCAAGAATCAACTTCTTCAGTTAGTTTTATTGCTGACATTTGAATTTCTTCTGTGAAGAAAGCTTTTATATTTTTTTGAGCATAATAAAGGTTTATTTATCTGGGGATAAATTCATAGAAAGAGTAGCAATCCACATTCCTTTGTGAATGCTGGGAACTGGAACCGAATCCAGCAGCCAAGAGAACCACACATGCTTTTCATCTGCATTTATAGTACATGAGACCATGCCCAAAGTTGGCCAATAACTTTTTTATTTTATTATTTTTTTTGCTTTATAAATAATACCTTTCAAAATTTCCACCTCCTCCCCTTCTCCCATTTCCCTCCCACTTCCCCTCTCCCCCTCCCTCTCCAGTCCTAAGAGAGGGCAGGGTACCCTGCCCTGTGGGAAGTCCAAGGCCTTCCTCCCAAACTTTTATAATTTTTAAAACTAATATACTTGATTCATTTACTTTTGGATATTCTGTCATTTTATGAATTCACAGATCTTTATATATTTTGACAGTAATCTTATGCATTATGAAATATTTTCTCTTAAGTATTTACGTACATTAGAACTGTTATATTGTGTTGAAGTGAAGTGTTTCTATTTTAGGAGTCATTCTGTATTTTCTAATAGTATGGTTAATGGTATGGCCTTACATATTTTAGATACCTAAAAAATTCTTTATTAATTTCATAAAGAAAACACTCCATTTTTTCAGTAAAATAGTGATCTTTCAGATAAAATAAGTATCAGAAGACCAGACTCAGACAGCTCTTGTCTTAATTGGTGAAGAGACACCATGACCAAAGTAAGTCTTATAAGGGAAATCATTTAATTGTGACTGGCTACAGTTTAAGAGGTTTAGTCCATCATTGTCATGACATGTGATATGCAGGAAGATATAACAAAGGAGAAGCAGCTGAGAATTCTGCATCTTGATCCACAAGCAGTAGAAGCAGTCTGTGTGTCACACTGAGAGTAACCTGAGCATCTGTGAGACTTCAAAGTCTGCTTCCTTAGTGACACACTTTTCCAAAAGTCCACACATCCTCCAACAAGGGCACACCTACTCAATTGCTGCTCCTTACCATTCAAGCATTCGAAGACCATAGCTATTCATACCACCACAATTCTCTATATGAATATATTCATGACTTTATTCAAATAAGTAGTATTTGTAATAGTTATACTTTTAAATATATTAATGAAATTACATCATTTTCCATCATATTAATTAAATACATTAATTATATTATTATCTTGAATTCATTATCTGTAATAGTAATCATCAAATGATATAAATAATATTTATTATAAATCATAAAAATTATGTGTGAAGATAAATACTACAACAATCACTTCAGATAATTAACCTCACAGAATAACATTATTATTATCAAATCTAAGACATTTCCAAGTATATCTAAAGTGAGTATCACTTACATCCTACTATGAATTGATTCACCAAATAGTAACTACCTTCTAGAGTTTAGACAACAAAATTACCTATGTATTTAAATGGATTTTTGACCTTAAACATATATTGTGGAGAGCTGCCTAGTGCCACACCTTAAAGATGGCGCCGGTTTCCGAGCGAGTGCTCTCTGTGATAAACAAGTCCTTATTTAGCTAAGGCTGATCAGCAGGCTTCCTTTCGTGTATGTGGGCCTATTAGAGATTGCCACATAGTTTATTGGGATTGGTATCCCATAGAATATATAATCTGCAAGCGCCCTCCCCGAGGATAGAGAGAAGAAGATTGTTCAAGGTTCCTGAATAAACTGCTTATAGAAGAGCCCGAGTGTTGTGTCTTTCTTGCTGGTCGAGATAGACGTGACAAGTGGTGGCCTGTAAGTGGAACTGCAAAGGCTCAGAACTTTTGCAGCCAGGGTGATGCACCAGTAAGTTCCCAAGGTAAGGTGGGACTATAAGTTCCGCGGAAAAGTGGCTAACCTGCTCTCATCTGTAGATAAGAGAGAGGGGAAAGAGTTCGCGGAGTGGCGAACCGAGAAGGAAGGGTTTGCAGTAGTAGGTGAACCGAAAGTACATGTTCGGGTGGAATTTAATTATGGGCGCTTCTCAATCACACCCAATTTTTCCTGCTCTTCAGGAGCTGTTGTTATCAAAGAAATTAAAAAAAAATCACCTTTGGAGAGGTTTTTAAATGAGTGTGATACCGTGGCTCCGTGGTTTGCAGTGTCTGGAAACCTTACAGTCTCCTGCTGGGATATGTTCGGTAGGGATCTGGATTTTGCCTGGGAGCAGGGCACGCTAAAAGACCAGTATGGAAGCTTGTTAGGAGCTGATTAGAAGATCAGAAGTGTTGCAAAGCAGTTGAGGAAGGTCAGAGGGCCCTAGAGATGCTGCAAGAAAGATCTGAGGAGGCAGAAAGCGAGAAGGAAGGAAAAGGAAGAGAGTCCCTTTATCCTGCTCTTAAAGAGCTTGAAGTTTCTGAGTCTAGTGACTCTGAAGGAGAGCTCCATGCTCTAGCAGAAGAGCTGAAAAGGACTGCCATTAGGAAAAGAGAGAAACGAAGGGAGAAAGAAAAGCCTCCATTGGTCGTGACCATGGGAGCAAAGGCTGCTGCTTTGGCGCCCACGGCCCCTCCGCCCTACTTGGAGGCTGCACAGCCCTCTTCCTCCCGTAGGTCCTTTTGCCCAGGAATTTGGACCCAAGTTAGGACTGAGTTGCAGCTTG